>VZTT01044226.1:4465-28050 GCA_013400855.1 Buphagus erythrorhynchus
CCCAGCACTCGGATCCCTCTGTCCTGGAACACCCTGCACCCCGATCCTTCTGTCCTGGAACACCCTGCACCCTGATCCTTCTGTCCTGGAACACTCAGCTCCAGCGTCCCAATCCTTCTGCCTTGGCTCCCACCACACTCAGCACCTCCAACTGCTCTGCCCTGGAGCCCATTGAACCCCATTCCCCCCTAACCCCCCACACTCTGTCATCACCCCCAAGCCCTCTGCCCTGCACCCTACTCTACCCCATCACCCCATCCTTCTGTCCTGAACCCACTGCCCCCAACCATTCCAACCATTCCAACCATTCCTTTGCCCGGGAAACCACCACAGCCCAGCACCCCCAAATCCTACTCTGCCCTGGAACCCACTGCACTCATCACCCCAGACTGCATCACTCATGATCCCATTACCACCCCCAAACTCTGCCTCAGAATCCACCCACAGCCCAGCACCCCCAATCCTTCAGGAGATCCTTCAGGGAGAGGAAAACTGTTTCACTCAGGAACCAAAGAAAAGAAATAAATAAGAAATACATCTTTATATCTATATATTTATCTACATAATTACTTAAGAAAATTAAAACAAATTAACAAACATGATAAATAATATAAACAAAAAAATCTTTACAATGTTTTTTTTTGGAGGACAAGAATGTGTGAACCCTTCCCAACCCAGATCCAACTAGCCATCACTGCATGTGATCCCATTGTCAGAAAGGCTCCAGGAGATGCTGAGCTGGTGCCAGACACTCCAGCCATGAGCTGTGCACGTTCTCTGCCCACTCCTGCAGCCTCTGGGGCTCTGCTGAACAGTGTCCTCAGGACACCAGGACTTGGTGCCACCACCTGCCTGCAGGTTAAGTGACATTTTTCTCTCTCCTTTTGAGAATAAAAGCCTGATCCTTGTGGAAGCACATCGAGGACATGATTGGAGACAAATAAGGTGCAGAATAATCCTGGCTGGGTGGGTGACAAGTGGCCTTGTGCTGTTGGAACAGAGTGTTGTGTCCAGGGCCAGGCGTCCCTTCCTGTGCTGGGGGGGTGAAGGGCAGTAATAATCTGAATTCCCCAGATTTTAAGGCAATTAAGGACACTTCAACCACAGCTCCTCCTGCTGCTCCATCCCACTGCCAGTCTTCCCTGGCATACAGAGATGGATGGAGTAGGAATAGCGGTGACGGGTGCTCGATGCCATGCCTACAGCAAAAATAGATGTGGTTGGGCTGCGATGATGCAAAGCCAGAAGAATCCTTCTCCTCCAATTTCTCCGGCTTTGCTTTCAGTGTGGCTCCTGCCTGGCTGTCATTTGTCACTGGTGCTCATGGCTCCTCCATCCCCAGCACATTTTTTGGGGGTGATTTTAAGCTGAAATTGGTTGATAAAGTCCTTTTCAAAGATCTTACCCTTGTTCAGGTCATTCCTGCCTCCTCAGGAATGGGGCAGGAAGCTGCTGGTTCATTTTATGAGGTCACTGCCACTGGGAAGCAGTGGGAGAAACACGAGGTTTTGGGATTAATTAGTGCCCATGGGATGCAACACTCATTTACTACTCCTCAAACCAGCCTTCTGCCAGAGCTGGATGTAAGAGAGGAGTCTCCTGCTGTTACCTGCATGAGATCATCCCTCCTGCCCCCAGTTTTTGGCTTTGCAGAAAGAGCTCAACAAACTTCTGCAGATGCCTTCCCAACCCTGTGAAGCTGTTTCCCAGTTTTGGTGGATCTGTCTTGGTCCAGATGTGATGCTCAAGGGAAGTCTGTGCTTTGGGGAGGAAGATTTCAGAGCACTGGTACAAAACAGCTGGAGAGGCAGCAACCAGATGGAAAAAAGGTCCTAAAAGTGGTGCAGGATCCAGCAGGAAAGGGAAAGCACCTTCCAAGGGCAGCCTTGTAGGCAAGATCATTCTTCCTAGGAAAGAGATGCTGGCATGGAATGAGTCTGGAATGCAGCAGCAAGACTGATAAAATGAGCAAAAGGCCATGAGAGGTTGAAGGAGGGTTTGTTTAGTCTGGAAAAGGACAGGATAACCCGCTGTGTGTGAAGGGCTGCCTTGAAAGAACAGGACAAACTAGGAAAAAAACGGTGTTTGGTCAGTTGGACATGGGAAGAGATGCTGTTCCTCAGCTGGAGGTTTTGGGAGGAGGTCGGGGCAAACATCTGGGACTACCAAATCCATGTTGGGGCCAGCCTCTGAGCTCAGGATAAACAGTCTGGCCCATAACTTCATTTTACCCCGAGCCTTTGGTAAGCCTGTCTCAGAGCAGGCAGGTTGGGATCCATGAGGTTTCATCACTTACTGGGATTTTCACTCAGGACACTGCTTAGGCTCCTGCTAACAGAGCAGGCTGGAGCATGTGTGTTGGGATCCCTCCTTGGATCCCACATCCTCAGAGGGTGTTTGGAACACAACAGAGAAAGGACAGTGGAAGGAGGGGGGATCCTGCCTCGAGCCAGCAGGGATGTGGTGGCGCCAGGAGGATGCAGTAATCCAGTGGAAAAGCCCAGTGACCTGGCCCAGGAGGAACCTGCCTCACCTCTCTGACCTGCAAGTTTTCCCTGAATCTTTAAGGATATTTTTCACTATTCATCATGCAGAGAATGTCAGGAGAGCTTCATCCCACCCCTGCATTGTTGGGATTGGGAACAAGCTGGGAATGCAGCTGCTCACTGCTCCATGGGGGACACCTCTGGCTGCTGAGACTGCACAGGTGAGGCAGTGCCAAAACAAAGCCCCGAGTAAACCCTGTCCTAAAAATTAATCTATTTCCTTCACAAAAGGAAATTGATTCATTTTTGAATCCATTGAATTGATTTGTTGTCCTTTGTTCTCCCAAGCGTGTGGCAGAGGTGACTGTGGCACAATGCAGCACAGTGGGATCAGGATGTGCTGCCAGAGCAGCTCCCACCTGCCCTTCACCACTCTGAGCAAGCCACGAGGCAGCTCCAGGCTGGCCTGATCCCAAATTTCCCTCATATGGTGGTGATGAACTGTCTGAAATGTGGTTTTTGGCTTTGAGAAACCTCCCAGACAGAGAATGGGTTAGCTGCTACAGATGTGAGGGAAGAGCATCAAGGACTGGCATGGAATCAGCCCACCTTGGGAGGTGCGATTATCCCTCAGGAAGAGCAGAGCTGAGAAAATAATTCACAATTTGGTTGGAAAATGCATCCATGCTTTTCAATCGTTTTTCTCATCCTTTGCTGGGACATGAGTGATTTCAGAAGTTTCCAAGTCTGTAACAGTGGGGAATGCCAAGGTGGAGGCACTGGCATAGCTGGGTAATTAAATTAGTGTCTGTGTTAATTACAGCTGCACTGGGACTGAGCATGAGTGAGACATTAATGATGGGAATGGTGGGCAGGCAGCTGTAGCTCCTTTCCAATGAGCTCCGAGTTTTGCTGACTCTCCCAAGGTGATGTTGAAGGTATGGATCAGTGGGAACACAGTGTGGAGTAAAGGCCAGGTGCCAGAGAAGGCACTAAGGAGGCTCCTGTGGAGCTGTACACTCCCTATCCAAGCAGGAAAACAAAAGGATCAGCTGCTCCCAGCTCCAAAGCAGCTCCACTGGGATGTGAGCACCTGCCCTGTGTGTGATCAATCTGCTGGAGCTGGAATGTGAACCACATGTCCCCAGTGAAGGAGTTGCAAGGAAAAATGGGATTTTTTAGGTCATGGAATTCCATGAGGAGCAGAGAGCACAAGCACTACTTGTGCAAAGGGTGCCTGAGTGTACTGAACCCACAACTGCCTCGATACTGCACAGCTCCACAATCCCTCCAGGGCCCCTCCTCGTGCCCAGGGAAAGGCAGATGTCACAGGGACAGAAGCATCTCCTGTACACGGAGAGGCTCAAACTGCCCCAGAGGAAATTCCACCTGCCTCTGTGGGGAGAGGACAGCAGCACAAACAGCTCCTGGTTTCCTTTTTCCCCTCCACGTGCTTCCAAGGTTTTTATTTGTCCTCTGCTGACGGGAAAGCAGGTCGGGAAAGGGCACAGCCTGTCACATCCAGCCAGCAAATGCTGCTCCAGCAGAGGATTCCTCGCTGCCCTGGTGGGATCCACGGGGGTCAGGGCAGGCTCCTCCCTCCCATGGATCATTCCTACCTCACTGCTGGCAGAGCACCAGGCCAGCCAGCTGTGGGTTCCAGCACCTCACATCCCACAGCTGCCTGTCAGCCGTGCCACAGGGCAACACTACACCCTGGGAGCATCAGAGCCCTTGGAATGATGCAGCAGCAGGAGTGCTGGACAACAGGCTCTCCCCACAAAAGCTACAGCCTCAAAGCCTAGGAATAGCTTTACCATGGATTGCGGGGTGCACCTCAGCAAACTGCTGCTCATGGACAACACCCACCTCCTTGGCATCCTCGGTGGAATTTTCATCTGGATCTGAGCATTACCAGCACCCCTGGCCCTCACAATGACATTGAAGGCTGGAGTGTGTCCAGGGAAGGCAACGGAGCTGGGGAAGGGGCTGGAGCACCAGGAGAGGCTGAGGGAGCTGGGAAAGGGGCTCAGCCTGGAGAAAAGGAGGCTCAGGGGGAACCTTCTGGCTCTGCACAACTCCCTGACAGGAGGGGACAGCTGGGGGATCAGGTTCTGCTCCCAGGGAACAGGATGAGGGGAAACAGCCTCAAGCTGTGCCAGGAGAGGTTGAGGTTGGACATCAGGTGGGATTTCTTCATGCAAAAGGTGGTCAGGCACTGGAAGGAGCTGCTGAGGGAGGTGGTGGAGTCCCCATCCCTGCAGGGATTTAAAAGCCCTGTGGATGTAGCTCTTGGGGACACGGGTGAGTGGTGGCCTTGGCAGTGCTGAGGAATGGCTGGAGTCCATCTTACAGGACTTTTCCAAACTGAATGATTCCATGATGCACTGTGGCCTTGCAATGCTCCCATCAAGCATGGACCTGGCACAGGGATTTGGGACACTCTCAGCAAAGGAGCCATATGACACATTCCAAAACATGTGCCACCAGGAGCAGCCAACTCAGTTCTGAATGGGCTGTTACTGCTCAGACAATTTAAAATAATTACTGCCATGGTCCTGTTGTCCCCTCTGGACAGTTAAAAACAGGGAAGTTTTAAAAACTACCTGGATAATTTGTAAATCCCTACGACACCTGGTGTGCTGCTGTTGGCCACCTCCTCTCCAGGCAGCTGAAGCAGGCAGGGCCTGTTCCCTCAGTCCCTTCCTCTGCATGATGGCACACCATTCCTCAAACTTTGTTCCCTATATCCACAAAAATCTTCAGTTTTGAGTCTAGAAATTTCCATTATTTCCACAAAACCCCACATTCTCACCACAAACCAATGTGGAAAGCTCCTCCAACACAAGATTAAAAAATAACTGGCTCGCAGATCCAAGTGCACAAATTCACTATGTGGTATGACAGATACACCGTGAAGTGTTGGCCCAAAATCTTTTGAATACAAGAGGCAACAGCTGAACACCCCCAAATGAGGGAGTTAGTGCTGATTTCACAAGTGAGAAATGGACTTGAGAAGCACCTCAGGTGCAATTTACTTGTGGGACACCAAAAGACTGGTTCTTCCTGGAAGGAATGGATGGCATTTGCCCTGGGATTACCTCCACACTTTTGTTTTCTTGGCAAAAATAAGCAGGAAAAGAAAAAAAACAAACGTCTTTTTATTTTATTTTCTTGCTTTTGGAAAGCATTTTACACAGGTTTGGATGTTGGGAGTAACTTGGAATCAGTAGAAAAAACTAACTCAACAGTTTTTGTCTTTACAATAGAAACCTTTCAGGAGTCAAAATGGAGACTAAAAAAATACATGCAAAACATACTCCTTTCAAAACACAACTGGAAACAAAGCACCAAACTACACAAATATGCAGAATGAAACAGCATTGAACACCACAGAAGTTGTCTTCATAAAAGGTGTAAAAGTCACCTAATTCACTAGGCACTGTCACTTGGTTAAACAGAAGAGACAATAAAAAAATATTGTCCACAAACTTGCAATTTCAACTCAAAGGCTGTAGCTAGAAATTCCTCTATGTGTCATGCTTTAATAGCGACCTGAAAGACAAAAACCCAACAGTCAGACTCCAAGGACTGAGAGATTTCTGGTTAAATCCACTGCCTCTCCTCAAACTTCTATCAGATCTGAGCCTGATGTCCTAGAGATAACCAAACTGTCACACTCATGTTTTAACAGAGTTCTGGAGGAAGAAACAGGATCTCAGACTCAAAACAAGGGCTGTTATCTCATTTGGTTTTTCCTAAGTATTACCTCTGTCCTCAAGGTTGCCAGCTGCTCAATGAAGCGTTAAAGGAACTGTGGCTTAATAAAATATCCACGCCAAAGCCAATCTTAGTGGACACAGAAGCTCAAAAGAAGTTCAAGGAACGGGAAATTTACTTTTGAGAGGTGAACTCTGTGACTGGGCCAGGCCCAGTTAAGGCCAGATTGGACAGGGCTTGGAGCAGCCTGGTGTATAGGAGGTGTCCCTGCCCATGGCAGGGGGTGGAATGGGATCAGCTCTAAGGTCCCTCCCAACCCACACCATTCCATGAGTCCCTGAGCACTTACGAGGTGAGTAGGACCGGGATCTGGACCGGGATCTGTAGCCCCCTCGGCTGTAGTACGGGGACGGTGACCTCCTCCTGTGACAGGGGTGACACAAACAATCCCTTTGTTAAAACCTGCACAGCTGAGTGGCAGCACCTTTATGTGGGTAGCTCTAACCCCATCCTGGTCTCAGGAATGCACTTGGGAAAGCTAACAGCATGGGAAACCCGATCAACATTTCTACTGGGTAACAAAGCAAAGATCTGAATTCTCTTTTTGTTACCAGTATTATTTTTGACTAACACAACAAATACAAGCTCTTGCACTCACAATCTGCTTTCATGTGAATTTAGTCTGAAGCCAGGAGCATCCCACACAAGCAGGGTAAGACAAATCCACCTTCATTTTTAATCTGAATTACTTGTCCAAGGTGAAGATTTCCTTGACTTGCAGTTAGTGCTGCAGCCAGGCACCCCCAAACCCCTCCAAATCCACACACTCCTGAGTTTTGTGTTTCCTTACCTAGTTCCACTAATCCATTACTCACCTGTAAAACTGATCCCTGTCCTGAACAGCTCTCCAGCCTCCTCCACCACCGCCACCTCCTCCTCTGTGAAAGCAAAAGCAGAATGACTTTTAGGAATTAAAAAAATAAACAAAAAGTTCACTGTACGAAACGCTCCTGTCATCCGAGTAAGAAAATGATGTGAAGATAAGACAATCTTAGTTCCTTAACTGGATGATGCTGAATTACTTCATTTAACATTGATTTTTAAAGATTTATCTACTCAAGGAAAACCCTTTTACTTATTTTCAAGCAGCAAGATCAACTCACTATCCTGAGGAAAAATACTGATTCCAAGGTGGAGGCAGGGAAAACCCTCCCATCCAGACATTTTAACACTTCAGAGTCACATTTAAACAAGAACTGTGATGCAACTTCTTATAGAGAACAGAAACAACACTTTACAGCATTAATAGAGTGGTTGGACTGGAATCTCCTCAGGTTCAGATCAGCAAAACTTTACCAGGAGACTAAATCAATTTTAAAATCTTCCCCAGTTGTTTTTGGGGGATTGCTTTTTTAAAGGTTATTCCCTTATTTACTGACACTTTTTCAGGCAAAATAAAGCCTCCCACAGCAACAAAGAGAAACTGAAGTTTTAAGAGGACAATTCCCATCTGACACTGCATTTCCCTTAAGGCCTCATTTTCACAGAGGGCAGGGAATGCAAAGGAATTGTTACCAATGGAATTTTTAGGGTGGGGTATGCAATGCTCCACTGCATCTTGAACAATTCCAACTTTTCCTTCCTCAGGGAAGCACTCACAACATAGCAACACTTCTCTCTCCTCAACTGACCCATGTCTGCAGGGAGAGGAAGTCGCAGACTATGACATTTTTCATGTAGCCACACACAACTCATGTGTGGCTCCATATTTATTCACAGAATGCCAAAATGGTTTGGGTTGGAAGGGACCTTAAACACCATCCAGGGGCACCCCTGCCACAGGCAGGGACAGCTCCCACTGGAGCAGGTCACTCTCACTGGCTCTCCCCTGACCCAATCACAACTTCTGGTAACATCCAAAAACCCCTGTCACAATGAAAAGGCACCACTTAAGCACTGAACACTTGGACCCATACTGTAACTTTCACACAGAATTCTACAACTGCAGGAATGTTTGGTAGTACAGACAGAAAAAAATCAACCCCTATCTTTCTGTTCAACTTAACAGCGTCTCAGAAATTGTGAGGATTTTGCAGGGGACAAGGATTTTGCTGGAAAATGCAGAAAACCAATTTCTCCATCACCAAAACCAACTGCACCCCAACCATGATTACACATACATCCAACCTGACAAGGGGTGTTAAAAAAGCCTTTTAATGCAATGTCCAATACATAACACGTCATGCTCCAACCCCCAATGCCTTATTTTTGGCAACATTTGAGGTGTTATAATTATCACCAGGAGATACTGGGGACCACTGAAATTTCCCACTTTTTATCTACTATACTGTGCTCCAAATATAAGCTGACACTATAATACCAATTCAAATATTAACCTGCACCATTTCAGTGCTAACAGTGAACCAAATGAAGATCCTAAACTGAAAATACAAAGAACACACTTTGTTTTTCAAAACTTAGTGCAGATTCAGAAAACATTTTGGACTAAGCCAGGCCACAGGTTAAATATCATCAGGTATTTCTCAATCCAACCAAACTGATTTATACTGAGCAGTCATTTCGTGAAGATTTCACAGGAAGATTCCAGAAAGACAGTGAGTGCAAAAACATTCTGGAACAGTTATGTATGATAAACTGCCTAATGCTTGCACAGACAGATGAGAAAGCAGTTTAGAAAGTAGCAAAATATTCCAAATATGCTCACCTGTATGACCTGCTGTAATAGTCACGGTCATCATAGCCTCTGTCATAGCCTCTGTCATAGTAATCTCGCCGCCGTGAGCTGCCACTGCAAGGAGTGAAGGAAATTGCATTTGCTAAGATACAAAACATTCACTGTGTCTGCAGTCTGCTAAAATCATACTATTTAAACTAGATTATATATTATTACTTCCCATCCTCACAGCTGGAAGACTAAGAGCACTCCTGTGTTCCCACCAGTGCAGGTGGGAACAGAACTACTTAAATAATTGCATTTTAAGTGCTTGAACTTTCAGTTATTTTCCTCAACCTTTTGGTATCACAGCCACACGAGGAATTCCATTCTGAGGCAAATCTTCATTCACTTTTAACTCTGAAAAAGCTCCTGTTCAATCAACTTTCTGACTAAACAAATCCAAAACCTGTCTCAACATAACATCACTATAACCACCAGTAAGCAGAAAGTCTTGGGAAATGAACTGGGGAACGACTTGGAAAAACAATTTACACTGTTGGCAACTGGAAGTCAAAAATGCAGTGTGTGAACACAGCAAACTGCTAATCCCAAATGTTAACTGAGCCATTTAGCAGCTCCTCATCCAGTATTTGTTCATTCACTCTTGAAAACCTGAGCTTGCAAAGGACATGAATATTTGAAGGTACACAGGAAAATGATTTAATTTAGAAACTGACAAAATCTCTTCCTGCACAACTACTGATGCTCATGTCTGGTGTTTTCAGTGTACAGCACAGCAGCCATAAACGAGGAAACACAACTTGTGCATTGATGTGTGAGCCCAAGAAACCAGGAAAACCACTCAGAATCAGGTCTCTCAGAGGAGAAACATGAGTTTTTACAGAACAATGAATCCCATCCTGGACTGGCATGGGGGAAAAAACCCAACCAAAACCATGGATAAAACTTACTAAGTGGGTCTTCCCATATAGATTCCAGGGGTAGGTGTGTGAGGTCTTTTTGTTATGGAGAAGTCTACCCGGATCCTTCTTCCATCCAGCTCCATTCCATTGGCACGTTCCTTTGCCTAAGGAGTGACAGAAGAGCATTAGCTGTGGGTATGAACTTTAGCAACAACACGAATTTCTAACCACTGCTTTGAGTGTTAAAATGTCCCAAAAAATGGCTCAGTTTGGAGGCAGGTCTGAGTGTCACATATTACAGTGAATATACTGTGTAAGACATTCTAGGCCAGCTGGACTTAAGTGCCAGTAACCACTGAAACTGTAACTTCTGTGGCAATAAAATCCTGAAAAGAACATCACTGAGCAATTGTTTCAGTGCCTCTGATATGATTAGGAGCAACCTTTGAACATGCTGAGGTAGGGATATGTAACTACTCCACCATAGAACATGAAACATTTACAGGTTAAAAGACCACCACTAAGATATTCAAATACATCCTTCAAACTACCATAACCTTGAATACAGTATCAGAGTCACAAATAAAAAGTAAAAAAACAAAAACAATTTTGTTCTGGGTTTTGGTTTTTTTTTTCTGCCAAGTAGCAGGATCAAGCTCCAACCCAACATGGAAACCTTCATGCCAGATGTAGAAAAGACTGGAGACTTTCTGGAGTGGAGTTTATGCAGAATATAAACCTTGTTCCAGCCCATAAAGGGTAGCTCTACAAGGACTAGAACAAGTGTAGGATTCTCTACTGGGTGACTACAGAATTCCCAACTCATGCTGCAGCACTTGAAAGCCCAAATTCCGTGATCATGAGATTCCAAGTATTTTTCAGGCTATGAGTTTCCCCTTGTGACAGAACACACACCCCAGGGGCTCAGCAAACACAGCCCACAGTGTGCACCCCAACCTACTTCCTTGGCATCCTCGACGTTCTCGAAGTAGACGAAGGCGAAGCCGCGGGAGCGCCGCGACTGCTGATCGTACACGATGGACACGTCGGCAATGGGGCCGTACTTGGAGAAAACCTCTCGCAGGTCTCGCTCTGTGGTGTACAGACTCAGCCCAAACACTCCCAGACAACAGTTTGGATCAGGATTTGCCTAAAGGAAGATACACAGATATGAGAATGGGTTTATTTGCAGTGCAATGTATTTCTCAGTTGTGAATGTCAGGGCTTCAAGATGAACAACAGGGGCTGAGATTTGGGTCATCTGCTAAGAGACAGCAATCCAGGAACACAAGCCTTTCACAAAACCCTTTGTGCCTGACCCCAGGATGCAGCCAGGACTGTGACTCATGCCTCACACACGTACCCTGTTCCCAATGTGACGTCTCCGGGTAGACATGGGGGAATGGCTGTGGCTGTGCCGCCGCCGGTAGTCCCGACTGTACGACCTGCTTCTGGACCTCCTGTGCGAGCGGGAACGGGAGCGGGACCTGGTGTAGTGTCTGCGGGAACTCCTCCTCGATCTAGACCTGAGGGAAACAAGAGAAAGGTACGGTGTTGGGCTCACTGGGGTGTTTAGCACTTCAAAAATCCAACAGGTAGTCACAAAAAGCTCCAATAACTGTTTTCAAAATGCTGCAGTACCACATACCTCAGCTATAGTCCATTTGCTCACTACTCTCAAGGACTGCGTGCTAAATCTTTGCTATCAGATTACTGCAGATGCTCTCAGGGCAGTCCAGGAACTTGCACTTGCTCACAGGCAGCTCTTCATTTAACAAAGCTACCTGGGTGTGACACACTAGCACTTAGAATATTCAGTGTTTAGGTAAAAACAAGTGGGGTGGCTTTCTTCTCACATGTATCAGACAAAGGAAACAGTAAATATGCTTAAACACAAAGTATGCACCACTGAGGGGGGCACTCTATTAATGCTGCCTTGGGTGACAATGAGAAGCAAATGCATTCTTTATAGTCTGGCAAATGCCCCTGAAACAGAGCTGAACACAATCTGAAGAAATCAAGTCTGAGCTGGCTTGTTTACCTGCTGGTATTTCAGCAGCTATTAAGCACTGCTTGTTCATGAATATTTACATGTTCACACTCTCAAGTGCATTTACGCAAAGGTGCAACTGCTCCCTAATTTTTTTTCCCCAAAAATATTTTCTTACATCACAAACTCTGTGGACACAAGGGTCTGACTGAAACTCTTCAATACTTTCTCCCAAAGCCTCAGCTTTCCCAACAGTCAATCCTAGAGGAAAAGCTGGGCACTCACACGGAGCTACTACACCTGATCTTGGTCTGGCTGCACTGAATAACCTGCATTCCACACCACTCCAAAGAAAAACCCCTGCAAGGCTAAGGAGTGCAATAAACAGTGTAACAGTCAATGGATCATGGATCTGAGTCACAAATTGCTGATTTTCAGGCTCTGGTGTCTTAAATGTCCCCTTCCTCTAATTCCACAGCAGCACCACCCCACTGCCATGAGGGAAGCTCTGAACCTGAACTGCTTTTACTCCTGAGCATTTAACAGCTTCTTCCAGGATTTCTCACTAAGGATCACCAGACAATCTATCTCCTCAAAAAACACCTCCAACCTTATCAGGCCTGAGCCAGAGAAGCTAAACTTAAAATGAATATTCATGTCCAGGATAAATTAATTCAACATGTCCCATTACAGCACTTCTCACTATGCATTTATAAAGAAAGCGTAATTTTTGGCAACCAAAAAAAAAAAAAAAAAAAAAGGGGACCTCATTTACTTAGAGGGAGGGCTATGCANTCCTGAAGCTGGGAAAACAGTAAAAATAGAGAAATTATAATATTAATAACAAAAAGAAAAAAGCTCCACATGTGCACACAGCCACATTTCAGCCACTGATATAGGAAAAAAAATTAAGGTAAATACAGAACTGATATTTCAGATACCAGAATGGTATCAACCAAAGACAGGAGCTACAAACTTCAATAAAAGTAGATTTTGAAATCAAGTATATCCACACCCCAACTGATAAAAACACCAGGAGACAGGTTGGTTCCCAAATCAAAGTTTAATTTATAAAGCTGTTAACTCCAAAATACATTTGCAACAGAAACTACCAAGAAATACAGAAGTTATCACAGGGTTATTTCTCTGGGGAAGCCAGAGTTCAATGATCTGCACGTGACCACATCCCAACGTGTGACAGCACTGAACAGAGATTAAAGTATGTTGTTTCTAAATATGTGCCTCGACACAATTCTGTCCAAATCTACTAATCAACACTAACTTTGGCATGTCATTCCATTATTTCCAGCTATAGGCATCTTCAAGACAGCTGTTAAATGCTCAGGAAGCCATGCTAGTTATAAACTTCTACTTTTTGGTCATCAAAAAGTAGGAAGTCAGTCGACAGGGTATTATTTAAACACTGTTTATTGCAAACAGTAAGATTTTCTAGGTCTCTCATAAATTCTGCATCTTATATTTGCATCTTCAGATTTGTGTACCATCTGTGACTGCATTTTTACTCAGTATTGTAGTTATTCTGCAAGTGGGAGGTGTTTTAAGGAGTATGGAATCCCTGGAGTCATACAGATTAAGGAGAATTTGCTGGGAGGGTGTCCTGACTGTTGTTTTAATATTAGAAGGTTCCCCAGAGGTGTTTTACAGCCTCCCTCCCCCGAGGTTTTCAAACCCCGGCTGGATAAAGCCCTGACAGCAGGGCCTGAGCCCAGAGCTGAGTGCCCCAAGCAGGATCTGGGGCTGGGCCCTTCCTGAGCTGCCCCATCATCTCTCACTGCTGGCACTCCCACAGGTCACTCCAATTCCACACTCAGTGATGGTACAACTCTAACAAGTATTTACTCATTTTATTTGACACATTTCTTCTTACACTACAGGGACTGCCAGGTGTGTGACATGACACTTGTGACTGAGCCTGAATTAAACAAAAACATCATTCCTCTGCTGTCAAAGCTTCCCAACTACCTTCCTTCTCACAAAAGCCTTTCTGTTTGATCTTGCAAGATTTAACACACTATTTGATAGTGTTTCCAACTGTGAGTGACTGCTGACAGCACAGTACCTTCCTCCTGCCTGCTCCCAGGCTTTGGCAGTTCATTGCCTGCTCACATAAAAAGTGTGAACAGCTCACCTGAAAACAACACTGCTAAAATCTCACTTTTTTTAGCCTGAATGCCTACAGATGAGTAAAGAAATGATCAACATATTAATTTCTGTAGTCAGCAGTCAACTATCTACTATTTTAACAGGAATTCTGACCCTGCACAGAGCTTGTTTGGCAGATGAGTATCAGGAGAGGGAATACAGTGCAATAGGCACAGGGATGTTTGTGCTGCCACCTAACAAATACAATAAGCAAGTCCTCCACAACTTTTCTGGAGAGCTTGCAGAGCTAATATTTAAAGCTTCCTACCCTGTTAATTTTCAAGTTAAATCAACGTAGCCAAAATGTCAAACTGTGAAATTCACATTTATCTCTACTGCTTCTTTTCACTACTCCAGGAACATCACTGCTTCCAGTGAAGACACATAATACATGAATGTGGCTTAATATGGGCAATCTGCTGATGCACCAAACTGTTAATGCACAGACAAACTATGATCTAGAGTTCCTAGTACTCCATGCTCAGACACAAGTCAATATTCCAAGAGATAAAGGCAGGCACTTCCAAAGTGTATCAGCAAGGATACAAACCTACATAGCTGATTTAGCTGTTGGAAGAAGGAGCAAAAACACCTGAATTTATACAATTTGGCTTTCCCAATCCTGAAACCACACACACCCCTTTGTATTCCACGTCCATAAAAGATCCACTAACTCTGGATACAGAACTGGCTAAGCTGGGCCACCTCTGACAACCATCTGACTTGTGAGGAGGAGGAAGAGGTAAAAGAAGCAAACTCACCTGGATTCAGACCTGGATCTAGATTTTGACCTGGAGCGCCTGGAATCCTCCTTAGAGCGAGATCTTGCAGGGGTGTGCCTCCCCGACTTGCCAGACCCATGAGCACTTCCGCTTCTGGAAGCAGAACGGGATTCCTGCACGCAGATATTGAAAGCCTAATTTGTACACAATTCCTTGTTCACCTAGGGGCTGTAAACAAGCTCCAGTGAAATAAATGGTAAATATTCATAGCTATGTGTCCGGGCAGTCGGCATTAGCACTGCCTAGATTTTTAAGGAGTTTTTTTTTTTTCCCTGGTAGACACTTCTTTACCCTGCATGTACTTTTGCTATTAAACAGATAATGCATGCATGTTTAGCAAAATATACAGGGACACATAAACAGACTAGTAATTACTTAGCGTAGTGCTTTCAGATTCCAGATTACTTCTTATCTTAACTTCATTTTTATTCCTTTTCTTCATTCTTCCGTTTCAAATTCTGACTTCTTTCATCTTCCCCACTTCACACAAATTGCTCAATATTCTACAAGTGGGACTTCTGGTCTGATAATTAGCATGCATTCACTTTCTTTTTTTTCAAATTTCAGCTTCACTTATTCCTGAGCTTCAAATAATTCTCATTTATAAAACTTGTCAAATGGCGACTTCCGCATTTTCCTTCTTCAACATTAACCTTAATAGAAAAAGAACAGGATGAAGAATATTTAAGAACTCCAGGATAAAATCTAGTGCCAAAACTGAAACTAGAAAAAAAAAAGTGTTGTGGACTTTTACTATAAATGCAGTTAAAGAATTGAATCTACCAAAGCCCTACAATTTTATCAACAGATTCAGTCAACTCAGTTTAACTTAGCCCTAAGTAGCTGAATTTGCTATTTATGCCTGTATTTAACAGCAAGTGCAACTGGATCAACTGAGTACCTACTAAGGAATTGCAGCATCAGGAAACTCAAGAGTAATTTGCACTATCAGCCACACACTGAGACAAAATCACCAAGGAGTGACTGCAGTGAGTGCTGCAGCCACTGACGGGTGTGCTTTTGAATGCAGAAAGCATGGTTGGTCCTTTCCATGAAATCCCACGACCTCAGTTTTGGGCACCTCCTGCAGTTTGGCAGCCCTGGTGTGAAGGTTTAGGAGCACACACCCCCAGCTGCGTGCACAAGTGGGATTACATGTACAGGCATCGTGTTTCCACAGAAATCTGAATTTCCCACTGGCCAGAACTGCTCTGGAGTAACACCCCACCTGCTCTGTTATTTACTGGCAATCTCCTCTGGCAGTGACATGACCTAATTAGCAGTTTCAACTTATGTGTTTTTATTTTTAAATCAGTATAATACTTGGCTTCAGTCATATGCTTTAAACACCTGAACACAGTACTAGTAGAAAGTATTCTTCGTTTCAAGATATTAGAAAAAATTTAAAATTCAGCAGAATTACACTTATTTGTAAAAACAATCCTAAATCCAGTGTAAATTCTGATGAAGAAAGCTCACTAATGACACTGGGTACCAGATTTTTCTCAAAAATCCCGTTTTATCTTTCTAACATCTCTTAAACCTGAACACTAACTTAATGGGAATCCTGTACTAAGCATTCAGAAATTCATTTGCTAACCCGAAATTTAATCATGCTTCAAACACTTCCATACAACTTCAACCAAATGTTACCTGTTTACAATTCCCTACCATACAAGGGAAATAAACATGAGGTACAGGATAAGGCAGGTTTGCAATTAAACCCAAGAGAAACAGAAATAGCACAATGTTGGCCAAGTATTCTTCATACAGATATTTAAGCTTTTGTTCTAAACTACAGTTTCCCCATGTCCTAAAACTGCAAAGGGCAGAGGGAATATTAAGGAGCAATTTAAGTTACAAATAATTAATTTAACTAAATCTGTTACTACCTTCCAAAGAAAACACTCCACAGAGATGAGTTCTGAGTTAATACATTAATTTTGCTATAAGAAGTCTTAGCTCTTTAACAGTCAGACAAAGCAAGATTGAAGGAGGACTAAAACCCAATCTAAGGCTGCTTTTCACCTGAGGAAAAATACTTAAATTCACAAAAGATAATCTGGGCTAAACAGAAGGAGCTATGTCCAAATACAGGTGGTCTGAGACCAGAAAGAAAAGGAGAAATGCAGGATCAGAGGGAAGCAGTTGGGAGGATTTTGCCCACAAATACACCCCAAACCCTTTTCCAGAGCTTATAGAAGTCAAAATGCTATAAAGAAATGAGTAGAGAATAGGTAAATCTTCATAGATTTGGTACATTTTTCAGGCAATCTTTGCTGTATTACGTTAAGGTTGATGTAGAACCTCTACACTGAGGAGCTGAGCAGAAACTTGGGATGAAAAAGTCTTAAAGACAACCACCTACCTAAACCAAAACAATTAAACAGCTGGCCTATTTTCATTCAACTCCTCTGCATTTCACATTTCCCAGTCTTTAAATATCCATTTTTTTTCCCCAAGATCATCCTTCAATCCACCACACATTACAGTATTATGGCACTTCTTTATTCCAGCCTTAAAGGAATTCAATGCACCTCACCTACTCTGGATATCATCAGGACTGGTAATAACGCCCAGAATTACCAAGTTGCCCCTTTTCCACCCCAAGCCCCGAGAAATCTTCCCTATCCAAAGTTCCAAGAACCTGTGCCTGCAGCACTGCAAATTTATTTTACACCCTTGAAGGTTCACATCAGTCACTCCCACTGCTCATTTCTCCCATCTGGTTTTGTTGTTGTTTGTATTTTATTTTCCCACTCTTTGCTCTTTCAAACTTTAAGTCACTGAAAAATGCCAAAGTGTGCTCCTGGCATGACATGGGGAAGAGGGAAGAAACATCCTTCTTTACCCTGTCTATATTCCAGCACTGCTGGTCAGCAGATTCAGACTGGGATTCATTAAACAATGACCATTTCCCCCTCTAACCTTAAGTTTGTGAAGTGTGAATTTAACCTCCCTCCCCAGATTCCCCTGGTTATTATCAACAGCTCTTCTCCTTCATCATGCACTTCTGGAATTCACGTGGAAGCCCTGGCTTGTGGATTCCAAATGGTTCTTTCCAGGCCTTGAGCACATTCAAACCAAGTGCTGGGATGATTTTAACAGCTCTAAGCACACTCAAAAGAGCATTACAGCCACGTACTCTGAGCAAGGAATGTCCCAAAGCAGGATTATTTGGGGGGCAGAGGTAGGAAAGGTTTCCATGGACAGAAGCAGCTGGAAAGTAGGTGATGGCCACAGTTCTTTGCACTTCTGAGATCCAGGTTTTCCCCACAGGAATGGAAGTTACAGTATTTCACTCAGTAATGTAAGATACAGAGAAATAAAGGTGTTAAGGTTTTAAAATCATATATTTGTGCAAAGTTATTTACTTCCACTTGTTTTCCTAAGGAAAGGTGCAGCCTCACATGACATTATCAGACCTGCACCCTCTTTATTCAAGGTGTCACTGTGCTGACTCCACATTTCCCAACCTCTCCATTATGGAAGTTGCCTCTCTTCCCCTGAGGGACACGGGATCACTGCTGGGGGAGCTGGGGATTCACTCGAGGGAGAGCAGAACCATCCCTTTCCACAGGTTTCCAAACTCCATACAGAAAGAACATTGTGTTTTGAAAAACCAGGCCACAGCTTCCTCCCACCACCTCTGCCACTGGCCCTGTGGGCTCCTTCAGGGCCCCAAGCTGGAAATTAATCCATCAGCAAAACCCAAATTATCTTCTGACAGGTTTGGGCACTGAATAAACTCCCCAAGAGGCCCCATCAAGTGTCAGCTGGTGAGGGAGGAACACAGGGAATGTGTGTTCTGGAGCAGGATCATCCATCCACACAACATCCCTCTGGTGGCTCAGCTCATCTCTAACCTCAGACTGCTCCCTCAGACCTCCTTCTCACACCATGGAGTATTAAAAATCACTCTTTTTTGGAAGTACATGTATTAAACACCTTGTAACTAATCTGCAAATTGAGCTTTTATACATTAAAAACAAACGAACAAAACCCCCCACCCTGACTTGCATATTGAACAGCTTCTGACCACATACCAAGCCATTGCTATCATAATTAACTGATTCACAAGGTAGGATCCATTAATTTGGCCTTTAACTCATCTTTTTCCAACCCCTCCATGCCTGAATCCCATGTTCTTCAGTGAGAACTATTTCAATGAAAATAAAATTAAGTTGGAAAACCATAGCATTGCAGCATAACAACAGCATCTCAAGTATATTCCAATATTTAAGTATGGGAAGCATTTCATAATTTATAGTTTCTTCAGCCAAAAAGTTTCTAGAGTTCATCCCACTATGGAGCATAAGCTGTAAAAGAGAATCCAAGTGGGGATTTTTTTCTTCTTTTTAAAAATATCATAATCCAGTGTAAATTCATGCTGCTGCTTGAACAAGTCCCATTCCTGGCAAAAGCACCTGGAATTTCTTCATCCCAAAAGCTGCCATGAGGACTCAATCAAGTCAGACCTGCAAACCAAGGCAGCTGGAAATGGAGTAAAACAAGATCCAGCTGACTGAATTCCCAGATCTGACTGAAGGAACACCACAACGGGAGAGAGCACGAGCACAATTCCTGCTGGCAGCCTGCACCTGGGACAGTTTAAAATAGCTGCAATCATATTCCAGATTATTTATCCAAACACTTAACTCTACTCTGCAGAGGCTCCAGCTTGGAAGAGCACAAAAGCCATTGACTCAGTAAAACATAAGCCTTAAGTAAGCAAAAAAAACCCCATAAACAACACTAACAAGAGCAGAAGGAAAACCAATCCCTGCTCCAGTCTGAAATAGCAGATGTGTAGCTCTATGGTTTTACAAACACATCCATTTCAAACTTACCTATTTAAAAATAACAAAAGTTCAGACGTAACTCATTTTAGGCACTGGCAAAGACTGCCTACAAATGCTTTAATACATCTTTTAAATTAAAAATATAAAAGCACAGCAGACAATTTCTGCCCCAGTACTCTACACGGTTGTATTTCACACAAAAAGACATTGCTATAGAAGCTTTATTATTTCCCTTCTTTCTGACTGAAAACACAGGGCAAGTTATCCTGGCAAACTTTTTTAAGACTAAATTGGCTTCCAGTCCGACCTGCACAACAATTAAAGCATCTTTAAAAAAAATACCCCCTCACTAAAAAACTCGGAGTGAATGAAGATACCAATGAAAACACTGGCGCTGGCACGAGTCTATTCCTTAATCCCTGTCTTTTCCCATTCATTCCCATTTTTAGCCCCCTGGAGACCAATTTGTTCTCATCTTACCTACCTTGAAGAAGAAACACTCAGATACTACAGTTTCTTACAGAGGATTAATAAGATAAAACCATATTCTAGAACACTGGTCAGAATTATTACGTTCTCTAATAATTCTTGCCCCGTCCAGTTTAAAACTTAGGACCTTATCCCCTCCACAACTCCCTCCGATGCTGCAACAAAATATTTGAATTATTCTAAAAAAATCCCCCAAACACAGTACTGACTCTAAATAAAGACATCAAAGGCAAACAAGGCTGATCCAGTAAATAAAAAGCAACTGCAGATGTGCACCACAAATGTGAAGCTAGCAAGTAATCTATTTCGACATTAATAAAAACTCATCCGGACAATGAGATCTTTCCGAAACTATAAGCCTTGAGAGTTATCTGCTGCAGATTTCACAAAGCGAAGGGGTTGCCTCCAATTATCAAATTTAAATTAGAAAAGAGCCCGAGACACCTGGACGCCAGGCCCAAGGAGAAGAATTATTGCACAGGGATGAAGGAGCGAAGAACAGTCTAAATTAGAGAGCAACTCGAGAGTGCATTGCAAGGCGGCTCTAGAGAGAGGACAATAACAGGATTCCCCTTCCGCAGGGGTGGGATAGAGGACGAGGGGCCCCTGAGGGCTCGGGGCCGCCATTTTGTCCCTCCCGGGCGCGCGCGGTCCCGGCCCAAGATGGCGCCGGGCGCCTCACGCGGGGAGCGGCCCCTCCGCCACGGACCCGCCGCGCCGCCTCACCCGCCTCTCCGCTCCCGCGGAGGCTCCGCCACCCGCGATAGGGGACACGGGGGGACACGGCGGCGCCGGCGCCACCCGAAGGTGATGGAGGGATGTGTGGGGAGGGGACGGAGGGGGGGCCCGGCCGCGCAGGGCGCTCGGGCTCCGTGTATTACCCGCTCGCCGTAGTTTTGCTCCCCGCTGTCGCTCATCGTCCCGTCCCGCCGCTCACGCCGCCGCCCGAACCGGACACGACCGTCCCCGGCGACAGCGCCGTCCGCGCGGGAAGTGACGAGAGCGCGGGGCCGCGCGCGCGCGCGCTCGGCAGGACACGCCCCCAGGGGGGACATCCCTGGGCCGGAGGCCGCCCCCACGCACCAAAGCCACGCCCCACGCGGCTCCGCCCCAAAGAGAACGCCACGCCTCCGAACTTAGGCCACGCCCCCGACTTTGCGCGCCTTTAGAAAGGCCACGCCCCTAGCATGAAGCCGCCCGTGAGGCGAGACCACGCCCCCAACCCTACGCCACTCAGCCCGCACCACCCTGTGTGCGATGGCCACGCCCCTCGANGAGCCGCCGCCCAGGCACCACGGCCCCGCCCCACGCGGCTCCGCCCCAAAGAGAACACCACGCCTCCGAACTTAGGCCACGCCTCCGAGTTTGCGCGCCTTTAGAGAGGCCACGCCCCTAGCAAGAAGCCGCCCGTGAGGCGAGACCACGCCCCCAACCCTACGCCACTCAGCCCGCACCACCCTGTGTGCGATGGCCACGCCCCTCGAGCCGAGGCCACGCCCTTGACGTCACCCGTAAGGCGAAGGTCACGAAGCCCCGCCCCAGTGAGGCCCCGCCCCTCCCCTTCAGGTGAGCTCCCACACCTTCGCCCCACGTGAGGTCACGGCCCTCACCCTCCCCAGGCCGCAGAAACAGTTTAAAAATGGCATTGCGAGGGATCTTTTTGGCGTGTTACAGCATTAGATCAGAGCACGTGGGGGGGGAAGGGAAGAGCGGGATATTTCTTAGGTACCCACTCGAGGGCAGCAGAGCGTCGCTGAAATGGCGAGGTCTCCTCCGTCCTTGGCATTGTCTCCACAAAACGTGCAGCGAGGAGTGTCACAAACACCTCCATTGTAGCTGTTTAATGTCACAAGCAGCACCAGTAAAGCACCGGCAGCCCCAGAGGGCCAGGACTGTGCAGGGATTAGCAAAGGACACCCACCTGGACTTAAAACACACAGCTGTGGTTTAACCAAAATACCAAATTCTTGAGTGCTTTTCAAACCACAACACTGCACAAGGGTTGGAGCTGGGAGACAGGAGGAGACACTGCACCTGCTCAGCTCATCCCGTGAGTCCCAGAATTGTCTAGTTTGAAGGGGACCATAAAGCTCATTCATTTCCACCCCTGCCATCAGCAGGGACACCTTCCACTATCCCAGGTTGCTCCAAGCCCTGTCCAACCTGGTCTTGGACACTTCCAGGGATGGGACAGCCACAGCTGCTCTGGGCAACCTGTGCCAAGGCCTCACCACCCTCACAGGGAACAATTTTTCCCTAATATCTAATCTAAACCAACACTTTTTCAAGTTGAAAGTGCACCTGTTATCCCACAAAGTGCTGCTGCAGGACATAATCCTGCTCCAGAAATGCTTTTGTAACCATCTGACATCCCAGCAGTGACTATTTTTCTTCACTGAAATGCATTTCCTTTGCAGTGAGGGCTGGGTAATGCCCTGCCTGCCCCATTGTGCTGTTAACGAGCAGCAAGGCAGAGACCTGCACAAGTCAGTGCCTCTTCTAAGTGGGATTTTTGGCCACTGGGGTTATTCCTGTCACCATTCCCCACACAGATTGAAGAAGTGGCAGCAGCTGAGAATGCCAGGAGAGCAGGCTGGAGGCAAAGTGCAAAGGGAAGAGAGCAAATCGCTGATGGCTTCGTGGTGCATTCCCAGGTGATGACTACAAAGACACCCAGGGGGAACCCCACCCCCATTTCCATCACCTCTGATACTTGTGAGAAGAGACAAGCCAGAGGTTGCTTGGCTGCCTTTCCTCTCCCTGCCAGCCCCAGAACACAAAGGTGAATTTGTCAGCTAAAGAGGAAGGTGAGCAGTATTTTCATAGCTTTTGCTGATTTAAAAATACAACTGGGTTTTTTTATGCCAATGGTTCCATCTCAATGCTTTGCTTGTTACAGCACAGTTACTGACACATTGATCCTGAGCTGGAAGGGCTCAAATCCTGGCCCTGCACAGACACCCCAACAATTCCACCCTGTGCATCCCTGAGAGTGTTATCCAAATGCTCCTGGAGCTCTGGCAGCCTTGGGGCTGTGCCCATTCCCTGGGGAGCCTGGTCAGTGCCCCAGCACCTTCTGGGGGAAGAACCTTTCCCTGATATCCAACCTAAACCTGACACAGCTTCAGCTGTTCCCTGGGTCCTGTCTGTGGTCACAGAGAGCAGAGATTGGAGCTGCCCCTTGGGAGGAAGCTGCAGCCCCTGATGAGCTCTGCCCTCAGCCTCCTCTTCTCCAGGCTGAACAGACCAAGTGACCTCAGCTCCTCCTGCCTTTCTTGCAGGAGGTTTAATGGACATTTGTTTTTCCAGCCCTTGGTCTATATTTACAAATCTAGGCAGTACTCAACCCTGAGAGACTGTAAACCCCAAAACTGCCTACAACCCTCACTGCAGGACAGGGCATTGCCCACCTCTCCTCAAGATCTTCCCCTTCACCAGTGGGACAAGAGGACACCAGCAGGAATAAATCATATGGAATTTCCTAGGAATGAGGGCCTCTTCCCTGTCCCAGTGGTGGCAGACACCCCAATGCTCCCAAAAATACTCTGAGCAG
>VZTT01044228.1:193-21343 GCA_013400855.1 Buphagus erythrorhynchus
GAGCCAGCAGCTCACTCAATGCCCATTTGCACACAAGAAGCCAAATCAAGGGCTTCTGAGAAGTGAACACCTTGTCTGGTCCCTCCCAAAAAATAGAAAAAATTAAGTGGAAGGTGAGGACCTTGTATGTAAAGAGTAGTCTCACAGGGTGTTTGATACAACTTTCCATAATCAGATATGGAAGACTGAAAAACAAGACATTCCTGGAGCATTCTTAATGAAGGGAATACCTACATTCTTAATAAGCTTCTGCTAAATTTTTAGTTTAAACTGGAAATAGGATTTTATTTCAGAGCAGTGAAAACTAGACAAAGGTGTGTCTTCAGCTGCGGTCTCATAAAAAGGTGGCTCCCTTGCAAGATGAAATCTGTTTGAATGTGATTCTTGGGAACAGATTCATCGGGCCTCCACCTAAGTGGTTACAGGCCTATCAAGTGTTCTACTTCAGTGTTCCATCTACGAGCCTGTAACTGGATTTTGTACAGCCTTTGATCAACTGCTTGGCCTTGGTAGTGAGCTAGTAAAAGCCATGTCACAAAAATTTAGGTGGGATTTAATTTCTGTAAATCTGGGCTAGCCTTGTGTCTTTTTACCTTTGGCTTCTAGTTTGGGGGAAACAAACTGGGCAGATATGCTAAGGAAAAGTACCAGGAAGCAGCAATATTATTCCTCAACTTGTAAACAAGAGACTAAAATTTGATCAAATTATTTTGATTTTATTTTTCTTTACCTTTCAACTCATATATGCAGATACTATTTTGAACATTTTGTTTACCTTGAACCAAGATGAATACTTCTATAACATACTACACTGTATAATAAAACAAGGCATATTTTGGAACTGGACATATGTAAATGATCTATCTACCATATATATTAGAACTCTTCTCCGTAAGTTAAACCAGAAGGGTTGCTGACATTGCCAACATGGAGAAAGCTACCATTTAAGGAGCATTTACTGAAACATAGCTTTCTACATTCAGAATTAGGAATTTTATCTACTTGTTTGCAACGTTTCCCTCTTAAACCCTGAGGAAGGTAGACAGGCCACTGTCGGACATAGACATGTAGTATTTTGAGGAAGGGGAGGGAAGAAAAACAGAGTTCATTGCAACCTTATTATCCAGATATTTACCTCCTTGAACTGACATCTAAAGACAAAATACAGTCCTGTGATTAAAAGCAATTATCAAAGCATGGAAAATTAAGAGATAAAGAACCATACCTTAGTCAAGGATCCTTTGTACTTATACAATCAGTTTCTTATACAATCAAAATTGAAGAACTAACCTGTACTTCAATCTAAGTAAAGAATCAATCTGATCATCCCCCAGCCTGTGTTGATACTGGGGGTTGCCCCAACTCAGGTGAAAAACCTTGCGCTTGGTCTTGTTGGACTTCCTGAGGTTCATGGGGACCCACTTCTCCTGCTTGTCCAGGTCCCTCTGGATAATATCCCATCACTCAAGTGTTTCAGTCACACCACTCAGCTTGTTGTCATCTGCAAATTTGCTGAGACTGCACTTGGTCTCTTCATCTATGTCATTAAAGAAGATATCAAACAGTAGCATCAAACAATTACAGACCCCTGGGGCACACCAGTTATCACTGATCTTCATTTAGACTGTTGACCAATACCCTCTGCAGGTCACCATCCAGCTTGTCCATCTAAATGTCCACTCATCAAATCCATTTCTCTCCAATTTAGAGAGGGAAACAGTGGCAAGGTGAGGCTGACAGTTCAGTAGCTCCCAGGATCCCATTCACCTTTTTAAAAAATGTGTGCAATGTTTCCCTTTATTCACTGGGGACTCCAGCAATAAAAGAGTCAAGAAAGGTGTGAAGCATAAAGTAAGAAGGAGAAAAAATCAAACAGCTCATTTTAAGATTAATCCATGTAGGTAACCCCCAATTTGTCTATGAAGAGGAGAAAAATCACAATCTAATTGTTGAGTGTTTTGCAAGGATTTTGGATCATAGTAGCCTGAAGCCTTGAGGTCAAACTAGTATCAGCTGAAGGCAGTTTATAACAAAGGAAGAGGAAAAAAGAATAAAATCTTTAATTGACTTTGTAATTAATCATCAGCTTTTGTAATAAAGATCTCTGTATTTTACAGACCACTAAGAAAGAATGTACTTTCTGTCCAGAGAAATGAGCTTTAATACAAATGGCTGAGGTCTTTCTACATTAATTTTCTTAACAGTTTTACATTTTAAAAAGTTTTAAAGACTTGTCCTGTGAAACCTTAGAAAATAAACAGGTCTATAACTATTATTTCCTTCATGTGAGCTATTTCATTAATGAAGTTCTAAAGATGGAAAAATGTAAATGTTGTTTCAGGGGTNGAATTGCTGTTGTTTTTCTACTTTTGAAATTGTATTAATTACTAACCAGGATGACAGTGCTAACAGAACAACTGTTTGGAATTCTGGATTCTGCTGTTAAAAAAACTCAGCATTTTTAAACAGGTCGTTAATGCAATATATAGGAGTTTTGCACAGAGGGCTAAATACATTCTGTAGCTTTATTTGCTCTGCTACTTCTGATACTATAACTGTTGATGAAATAACAAGCAAATCAACATGTAAACCTGACCATATCTCCTGTGCTTTTAAAAATTATGCTAAGTAAATTGCTTTATTAACTTTCTGATTGTTATGGAAATTGACACAATGGTATCTAAGAATTCTCAAATATTAGTCAAGTTTCGCTAATATTTTCAAAACACTTTAAACAGGTTAATAGGTCTCATATTTCACCATTTAATAGATCAGAACTTAGTCTTGCAATTCAATGCTATAACCCACTTTGGGTGTCCAGTTTCCAAAGTCTTGAAATTATTTTTTTCTGTTTTTTTGTTTGTCTCTTTCTTTCTTTCTTGTCTCCTCATGTAGCATTGTATGGCATTGTATTGTATAGCATTTACTAAAATGAAAAGTGTTATGCAGAGACAGGTCCAGAGAAAAATGCTCCAGATTATCACTTATCAGCCTTGACTATGAAACCAGACACTTCTTTCTGCAGTTCTGGCTTTGTTCAAATATTTCTCCCAGTGTTTTTGGCCAAGCAGAGTGCTTTCAGAAGACAGCCTTTTGTACTTCATGTGCAGCCTTGATTCACCCTCCAAGTCTCAAACATACAGAATGGGGCAGAGGTCATTAATGAAAAATTGTTTTGTGATCATTGAAGTATGCAGCATAACATCATGGACAGATGAAGGGAGGGAGGATTGCAGACTCATAGGGAGTGTCCTGAGGTTCAGGCTCTCCCTGCTGAAATGCTGTTACTTCCCTCAGTTTTAGGAATTGCCACATTCACAGGAAAGGAATGCGGTGGTGTTTAGTCTCTTAGACTGGAATCGACATTTACACAAGAAAATGTTAGACAAGTAAGTAAATAGCTATTTATCCAACCTCAGGATTAACTCCATAGTTACAGCATTAACTTAGATGAACTCCTGAAGGATTTTTTCCTTTCATTTGGTGAAGACTTTCATACTTCACATCAAGACTAAGACTCAGTCCTCCCAAATTTTGTCTTGGATATAAAATTATATATGTGATACTGAACTTACCCTGAGGTTTTGCTCAGATTCAGCCTTCTCTCTTACTAAGAACAATCAGAATTGCATGTCACTTGTGCCTGTGGCTAGTTCACAACCCCTACCTTGGGCAAGGTTCAGGCTCCCAACAGTAAGCAGAAATTTTAATGATTGTCCTGCTGCTAAAATATATACAAAATGTTACGCTGTTGTGAGAGAAATGTTGGACTGATGATTTGCGATTTGGTTCTAAGCTTGTGTAAAATTACTTTGTGAACTGAAACCTGTTTTTCAAATTGGCCAACTGAGAATTTCAAAAACATGCACAAATGATTGCTAGTTCTTATCTGAAACTAGACAGGATGGTTTTAAGTAACTTTCTGAGTGGCAATAATTTTTCAGAGAATATTACTAGCATTGGCTTCGAGAAGTGCCTTTGTAAAAGACTGACGTCCTTTCAGCTCCCTTCCATATTAGATCTGACCTGACCATACATAAACAGGTAGCTGAATTAACGTTGCATAAGCAGGTCTTAGTTTCATATCTTTGTTACTCTTGAGTGGTTGATTTTGAAAATCATACTGCTTTCTCCAAGGTGCTTTTTTCATTCAAAATAGACTGAAATTTTTGACTTATCAAAGTAAACACTTTGAAGTAAGCAAGTAATTGGCAGCAACAATAGGTTGCTGTCCTCTATGTGGATCCTGGATGTTTTGACAGTGGTTTTCATAAATCTAGAACAAGAAAGTCTAAAATGAGCATTTTCACTAAGATCATGGGTTTTAATGCTGTTTTTTTTTCTCTATCCTTTATTTCCTAAGAAACAACTAGATCATTTTGACTGGCACATTAAGTATGGCCTGCTTGCCTGCAGAGGCTGCTCCTCCCAAGATCTCAGATTGCATTACTGTCTTACAAAAACCTGACAAATTGTCAAGAAGTATGTCTTTACCTCTTACAGACAGGGACACAAAATAAAAGTTAGTCTTTTTTTACTAGCATTAGCATAAGTTCTGTGGAAGTGCTGTAGAGCTTAATCTTGTGCTTAATCTTGCTACTAAATATATAGCAAGTAGTCATCCTTGGGTTTTTTTGTAGTTAAACAGTAAAAAGTTAAGAAATGCAGGATTTAAAGTTGCTAACTGCTGAGTGGAGTTTATCATTTGAGGCTCAATAGTGTGCTAAATGCACAGTATGGCTTTTCATTCAGAGCTGGCACATGTCCTGCCGGCTGTTCGGCTGTTCGGGTGGAATTTTCATGTGCCTGCCTGCAAAATGCCATGTAAACAAGTACTCTGGGGGGAAATTTCCAAGAATATGTAATGGCTAGATGCACAAGAACATGTTGTGTTAGGGCAATGGGATATCTCCCTTAGTGGCATATGCCTTCACCTCTTGTTTAAGGTATCCTGTAGCTTGGAGTTTGGGAAAAAAAAATATGATAAAAAGTATAGGTGAAGCATAGGTTCTAAGCCTCATGACAGACATAAGTACATGCATCCTTGTCTCCACGTCCTGGTCATTGGATGCTGGACATTGTTGTGGAGCAGAATAAACTACATGAGCAGCATGGCTGATTTGTTAAAACTTGTGCAGCAACAACCTTGAAGCTGATAGAGGGCATGAACTAAGTCCAAGAAGACGAAACATTGCATCCTGTTCATGTATGCAGTGTAACCACAGCACACTCAGTTCATGAGGCAAGCACAGTAATATGTAAGAGATAACCATGAAGTGGAGCATCTTATCACAGCTTTGAAAAATATAAATATATGCTCTTGAAACCAATAAAAGTCTTTGCATTAACACTGCAGAGTCCATGCCTTATTCTGCCATCAGGTCATAATCACAGAGTAGGAGATAATGATCATATTTCTTTTGTGCCTTGTCTGGAAATACAAGTGGCCTGAGCGCATATACCCACCAGTGAGAAAAAGTCAACACCTGTATTCTGCAATTAAGGATTAACCTATTCCACCCATGCTTAATACTGCTAAAGTGACATGCATTTAGGTGCATACCTAAATCTAAGTTAGTTTCTTAGTAACTTTGGTTATTTACAGACATAGGTAGGGAAGCTTAAGAACAAGGTTTTCATGGGTATCTAAATGCATGCAAGTCTTGAGCCTCCTTATGAGCTTAATATATTGACTTCCCCTGTCCTGATATTAACCAAAAAATACTTCTCTTTGTTTGCCTGAAGGTCAGCCTTAAACCATTTTCCTGTGCTTATGCTAATTAAGTAAGATTATGAATTTTAAAAAATCCTTTTTAATGTATTTGTGAGCTGAATGTTCTTGCAAAATTTACACTGCATTTAAATAATGTCAGAAACTGTTTTAAGAGGGATGACTCCTTAGGATAACCATTGATTTTGGTGGGTTTTGACTAGCTAGAATATTGTAACTGGGTGTTTGGGGGTTTTTAAACTATCTTCCAAGTTTCACTTAGCTTCTCTTCCCTCTGGGGTAAGCTATGCCCTTTGGAAGCTTGGAAAGGAACAAAAAGATATGATGCATGTTTATGCAAAACAACTCAGTTAATAGCTGAAGGGGATAATTCTATAAAAGTGGCATGATTTATAAAGCACGAGGTCAGCCTGGAGTTTTTGAAGCCTTAAGAAACGGATGATTACAGTGCACCATATGTGATCAAAGATAGCATAGTTTGCACCTGCAGTTGCTTTTTCAACCTTTGTACTCTGTGAAATTAATTGCTCAGAGGCCCCTGAGGCTATCCAAGATAATATGGTCTGACCTGCTAAAATGAAGTATAAAAATGTAAGGTAAAAACAAAAAAACTCCCCAAAACCCCCACCAACCAACCAACCGACCAACCAACAACCAAAACAAAACCAAAACCAAACCAAAACCAACACCAAACCCAAAAAGTAGTCTAGGCAGAGAAAATGTGTCAAAAGTTGAGTTAGAAGCTATTCTGCGTTGGGTCAAAAAACATCACAACTCTAATTTGTTTTTGATTTTATTGTATTTAACTAGTAAATGGTCCATATGGCTGTGTAGCACTTGTAACATCAGCTGTGTTAATTACTTTGTTCAATCAATGTTTACAAAGGCTGTAAGAAAATGGTAGTAATAAAGAGTGAAAAGACAGTTCATAGGTTCTTAGCTTCCAGCAAGGTTAACTGCGTAGTTTAGAATATGCAGATATTAAATGACAGATAATGACAACTCAGAATGGTGCTACCTAGAGCTGGCCTTATAAAATATTGGAGATGCTAAATGGCTATTTTTATTGCTTCTCTTCTTACAATTTTTGCATTTAAACATTAGTTGTATTGAACTTCCAGCACTGCTCTTGTTCATCTGCCTTGACTTTCCTAATTCAGTGCACTTCATTTTTTTCCAAGTGTGCTTTTGCTATCCTATGGTAAAGTCAGTTCTGCTGAATTTGTGTGTTAATTGGTGTATGACCTTGTATGAAACTCTTGCTGTGATCTTGGTACACAGATTTAGTACACAAATACTTGAAGCATTTTTAGAAGACAAAAAAAAAAAAAAAGGTGGTTCCAGATTTCAATTCGTTGGCACTCGTACAGGCATTTTTTTGGTTGCATGGTGAATCTTTCATTGCTTTTGGTTTTCTTTTCCTCAGTGAATCCAGCTCTTTCTCATCACTGCTGCTATCAAAGGCCAGGCTGCACAGTGCTTTGATTAGCCTGGTCTAGTGGGCAGCATCCCTGTCATAGAAGCTTAGAACCCTCCTGACTTTTAAGGTCCCTTCCAACCCAAACCACTCTATGATTCTATGATATACATATTTTAAGGTCATGTTGGTTTTCTGTTGTCAGTTTCTTGTTATGTTGTCCATAACAAGAAACTGACATGATGATTAGGGTAGTTAGAAGTGCCACTTAATGAACTAAACATCTCACCGAAACTAAAAATAGTGATATTTTTTAAATTGTTACATAATGATGAAATGTGTGAGTCTTTTAACACCACTTCCCACAGAAACTCTTTCCTCCTCTAGAAAAGATAAATTGTGTGACAAACTCTGGTCAAGAATGTGCACAGGCTTGCTGATAAGATGAGTGAAGGCCTTTACTTAAGTATAAAGGCTGTTTTGTGGCTCTGGCTCTTCCTGTGATTATGGCTATGCTTTTCTAAGCTTCATCTTGTTCATACTTCTGTTTTGAAAAAATATCTTCCATGGTTGTGTAGTACTTTTCTCCACCAGTAATGTGAAGTGGTATGAAAGAAGATCTTTAAAGAAGTTAGTGGACTAATTGACTACCTGAATCTCAGCTCCATGTGCCAAATCACATTATGTCAAGAAATTTGGTGTTTGGAGTATTTTTAAATTTGGCAGCTCAACTTTTGCACTCAAGAGTCTAAATGTACAAATAGAGAACTGTAAGTACATATTTCTGACCTCCTGATGATATTCTTCAACTACTGAGGTTAGTAAATTGTTATAAATAGAAAGTACAAATTAAAAATACAAACTAATGTCCTCCAGAATAAACCAACAATGTAATTTAGAGGAATTAATTTGGTGGAGTGCTCTGGGAGAGAAAGGGAAGGGATTGCACACATCAACTTACTGCTTTCAGTCTATTGACCTTAAAGAAATTAGTCTCTTTAATTTTCCCCCTTTTATCTCACTTTGACCATGCAAATTGTGGTGTCTGCATTTATAAAAGTGCTTACTTATTAAAGACACTTTTGAAAGTGTCCTTTCAACATTGAGTTGTGACTCATATGTCTTTCAGTGGTGCTCTGCAGCTGCTCTTTAATCTCTGAGCACTATTTGCGTGTCTTCATGGCTTGTAGCACTTTTGAAATTTCTCTTAAGTGGTCAGATGTATCTGCTGGGTTATTCAATTAACTTCTGCTTCTGTGCGGTTGGAGCCTGCCACTGGAGTGAACACATTCATGCTGTACTGACTGGTGCAGCTGTCTGTGATAGGTGCTTTATCAGGACGAACTGCTCTCTTCAACTAAAAATGCCCTGTGACAATCAACAGGAACACAGATATGGGATATCTTCTTGCCTTAAGCACAGATAAATGGACTTTACTGCCTGTCCCCATTTCTACTGTTAGGTGATCAATAGTAAAGGTGAATAGATATCCAAAGAAACAAAAACAAAAGAAGAAACAAAAACAAGAAACAAAAAGTTTTGCAAACGTGAGTTCCCATCTTCCCTCTCTCCTTATTATTTCCATATTTTGTGTCAGTGTCACACAAATTTTTTATATTTTCTAGTGAGCTTTTCCTGTATCTGTGTCTACAGCTCAATGCATTTGTTCTCTGGCTCCTTCCTTCCTTCCTCTATCGAATGTGGTAATTGCATCAATTCTTTCTCCAGCCCTTTTGAAATACCCTGTTCCCAGTAACCTGTCATAAATCTTTTCTGTAAGGTTTACAGTTCTCCTCTCTTCCGTTGGGTATTTAAGACATCTGGGTCTAGTGCTTTGTTGGCTTTCAGGAGTTCTAATTGCCTTCTTATCTGTTTTATGATGAGGGTAAATCTTTTCAACAATTCACTCCCCCAAGCCTAAGAAAACATACCTCAATCCCTAGGATGCTTTCTTCTTTCTTTTTGTGTGGGCTGTCAAGAAAAAAAACTACACCTGCAGCATATTGACCATCTATCACTAGTTTCCTTCTTTGATCAGCTAGTGTTCCTCCTGTATAATTTATTTTTGTTTTGATGGCATGCTTTTGTTCTTGTTTTTGTGTTTGTTTTTTTTTTTTTAACTTGGTTTTTTGTTTTGTTTTGTTTGTTTGTTTGTTTGGTTTGGTTTGATTTGATTTGGTTTTGGGGTTTGTTTTGTTTTTTATTTGTTTTTGCTTGGTTGGTTGGGTTTTTTTTGTTTTTTGGGGGGGTTTGTTTTTGGTATTTTGTTGTTTGTTTAGGGTTTTTTTGGCTGTTTTGTTGGTTTTTTGGTTTTTGTTTTTTGATCTTGGTTTTTTTTTTTGTTATCCTTTCTTAGTTGTTTTGCCATTTAGGAACTGTCTTAATTAATTATATGTTATAATTACTTTGGTTTCATCCCATATGTCTTATCCATTTATTCTCTGGGAAACTTGAATTTCTGACAACCTACTCCCTTTCTCCCTTCTTGATTCTGCTTTTTTTTCCCAGAATTTTATGTTATTTTATGTTTATGATGCATGTTTTTGGCAAAATGGCAAAAAAAGCACTGCTCATGTAACTAAATGTAGATATATAAAATTTTACCTATAGTTATTTCAATAACTCTAAATATGTATTTCCTTGCCAAGTAATTCAAATCTCTTTTTACTGATTGCCTAGAACTAAAAACCAAAAAGCCTATTGGTCTTATCACTATCCAAACAAACAGACAATCATATTGCTTGCAGTTTTCAAAGCTCTCACTGCATGTTCTAAAGTTGGTGTGTGGTGTGTTTGGTTTTGGTTATTTGCAGTTGTTTTTTGTGTGTGTGCTAACATCTTACGTGGGAGGGGGAACGGAATGAATATTGGATAAGTGTAAATGTCTGAATCCAAAGGAATTGCACAGAAGACTGGGAAATGTGTAATCAATCTAAACAATCAGGTCCTATTTTGGCATATGAAAATGAAAAAAAGTAAAAGTAATGTAATGTAATGTAATGAAAAGGCATGTAAAGTAATGTAAAAGTATGAATTGTAAAGGTTTAGTTATACTTGTTCTTTCGCTCTGAGATCTATCAAATGATAATCTGCCATTTGCACATGAAACAAAGTTATTTGATTTTCAGCTTGATGTTCATTTGATGTTCAGTAACACATTCCCTTTCATAAATGTTTAGCATCTAGATTTATTTATTTATTGCTTTTTAATTTTATTAAATTTATTTTATTGTTGCATTTATGTATTGATATTCCAGCCTCTATTGCTATTTTTTGGGTAAAAGTTATATAGTCCAGGAGATTACATATTAGTCCAGGAGAGACTGGCTGAAGTCACTGCACATGGTCCTGCACATGGAGGGAAGGAGTAGCTACTTGTTGGAAGAACCTGCAGAAGCACCAAGAGACAGGAAGTAATGACTTCTTTGTTGTTTGTTGTTGTTTTGTATTGTTCAAAAGAACTTCTCCCTTCCTCAAAGGGCTCATGTCTTATTTATATTACTCTGAAGACTGTGATAATGAATAGGTTTAACTGATCTGGAGAGAAAGCCTATTATCTTGATTTGAGATTCCTCGTTTAAAAAGAAAAAGAACTTTGGGTTCTGACAGATTTGTTGTACTTCCATAATAAGTTTTGTGCTAAAGGGGCATCTTTTAATTCTTATCTATTGCTAATGGTCTTTGTTTATATTCTACGTCCTTTTTGAGTCATCTCCCATTTCCCAAATCCACTAGGGAAGCTGTAGACGTCCTTTATTTTGGATGGATGGTGAAGGATTTTAAATGATCCCTTAAAAGGGGACCTTTCTTTCAGTGTTTGTGATGAAGCTGTACCTAGTCTGAGCTCATAAGACAAGGTGGTCCTTTTCTTATCACTTGTTAGCTGGGAGAAGGGACTGACCCCATCTTTCTAAACTCTCCTTTCAGGAAGTTGTAGAGAGCAGTCAGGTCTCCTCTGAGCCTCCTTTTCTGCAGGATAAACACCCCCAGCTCCCTCAGCTGCTCCTCACAGCACTGGTGCTCCAGACCCTGCCCCAGCTCCGTTCCCTTCTCTGGACTCACTCCAGCCCCTCAGGGCCTTTCTTGCAGGGAGGGCCCAGAACTGGACACAGCACTCGAGGTGTGGCCTCAGCAGTGCCCAGGACAGGGGGACAATCCCTGCCCTGCTCCTGCTGGCCACACCATTGCTGATCCAGGCCAGGATGCCATTGGCCTTCTTGGCCACCTGGGCACACCCTGGCTCATGTTCAGCTGCTGTCACCAGCACCCCCAGGTCCTTTCCAGCCACTCTGTCCCAGCCTGTGGCACTGCCTGGGGTTGTTGTGACCCAAGGGCAGGACCCAGCACTGGGCCTTGTTCAACCTCACACCATTGGCCTCAGCCATGATCCAGCCTGTCCAGATCCCTCTGCAGAGCCTTCCTGCCCTCCAGCAGATCAATAACCCACACAGCTTGGTGTCATGCATGAACTTAACTGAGGTGCACCTGATCATCAGTAAAGGTGTTACACAGTGCTGGTTCCAGTACTGAGCTCTGGCTAACACCACCTGTGACTGGCCACCAGCTGGAGGTAACTCCATTTACCATCACTCTTGGGGCCCAGCCATCCAGGCTGTTTTTAACCCATGAGCTGTGTGCCTGTCCAAGCCACGAGCAGCCGGTTTCTCCAGGGGAATGCAGTGGGAGACCGTGTCAAAGGCTTTAGTAAAATCCAAGCAGACATCCACAGGCTTTTCTCATCCACTAAGTGTGTCACACTGCCATAGAAAGAGATCAGGTTTCTCAAGCAGGACCTGCATTTCACAAAACCATGCTGGCTGGGCCTGATCCCATGGTTGTCTGGCATGAGCTGCATGATCACACTCAAGATCATCTCTCCATAACCTTTCCTGGCACTGAGGTCAGGCTGACAGGCCTGTAGTTCCCTGCATCTGCCTTCCAGACACTCCTGTAGATTGGCATCATACTTGCTAATTTCCAGTCAACTGGAAACTCCATGGTTCACCAGACTAATGGTAAATGATTGAAAGTGGCCAAAAGAAGAAGTAGAAGAAACCTATTTGAAAATAAGGGAGACCAAGGAGAAAGGAATTTTAGAGAAACTCTAAAAAGAGAAAAGGAGAGAGAGATTATGAGAGAGAAATTGGGCTGGGTAATGAGTTTTATCCCCTCATAACTTTTCCTTTTCTTGTGCTACACATAATTCTAAATAGACCTTTTATGCTATAAAGAAGTCCAGTAATGCCTCCAGAATAGAGAGCAGGATGACAATTATTTTGAAAGAATGACTACAACTTATTTCACACAGTAATTTTATTTTTTAAAATTTCATGGCATAATTAAGTTTACAGGCTAAGAATGAAATTATTTCCTCTCTGACTCCTTGGAGGGGAGCTGACTTTCCATTCAACAGTTTCTAAGAAGATGGAGAGAGAGAATAACTTCTCTATAGCAACAATATATTTTTTTAGCTGTAAGGTTGATTTACATGAGAACAGCTTGAACGGGGTCTTAGTTGGATTTTTCTGTCCCATTAGCTTTTAAATCTGTTTTTATTTTATAAAAAATGCTTTTCTTTCACTTCAAGGAGAAAACATTCGTATGCCTTACCTTGCAATTCATAATTAATTTTTGTGCAATACTGAGTACTAACTCTGTGATCTTGCCATAATATGTTGATTGTGGTGAAGGAGAAAAAGTTGTAATCGGCCCAGAGACTTTTCTTTCAGCAGCTTCCAAAGATATATGATGGTACCCTTCAGATTGTTCATGAATGAAGAAAATCCATCTGAATCTATTTTAATGATATTTGTATTCAATCTATTTTGTGCATCAAATGGATTTAGAATCATAGAATCACAGAATGGTTTGGATTGAAATCATCTTCTTCCAACCCACCTGCCATGGGCAGGCACATCTTCTCCTAGACCAGGTTGCTCAGGTCCCCAGTCAGCCTGGCCTTGAACACCTCCTGGGATGGGGTATACCCAACTTCTCTGGGCAACCTGTTCCAGTGCTTCACCACCCTCACAGTAAAGAATTTCTTCATTCCTTAGTTTGACCTGTCACTACATGCCCTTGTAAGAAGTCCCTTTCCTTCCTTGTAGGTTCCCTTCAGGTACTAGAAGGTGATACAAGCTCTCCATGCACCCTTCTCCTCTTCAAGGGTAACAACCCCAACTCCCTCAGTGTGTCTTCATAGATCCTGTGATTGTCCTTCATTGTCCTTACTGCTCTCCCCCGGACACTTTTCTACATGTCTATGCACCTCCTACACTGGGTTTCCCAGAGATGGAGAAAAATTGGTATGGGGTTCAGTAGAACCAAGCACTGGGTCCTGTACTTGGGTCACAACAATTCATTTGTTCCAGAAAAATATTCCCAGAATTCTGGTGAAAAATAATTCAGAAAACTACCTCTAAACATCACAAAATGCATGATGATTTTTTTATCTTTTCTCTCTCAAGTACTTCAGAGTGGCTTTTAGGTCTCTAGCTACTCTAAAACCAGAGTCTTGAGTTTGAGAGCTGCTCTTGAAATACCAGGTCAGTACTCAATACCTAAAAGTTCCCCTAGTTCTACCTGCATGTAAAATGCAATCAGGGTCCAAGTACTAAGCAGGGATATGCCCTGTTGGATTTTAGGGGAATGAAGTGCTGTCTTCAAGCACATGTTTTAAGTTTTGCTAGTGAACCTAGGCCAGTGTAGCAAGAGATTGCAGCTGTATTATTTTGGAGGTGAGTTAAACTACTTTCAAATAGCATTGTCCCTGTTTGTCTTCTGCCTCCCTACAGATGAAGAGAAATTTGGCACGGGTGCTACGGAAAAATACTTGTAAAGAGAAAAGTGTCATATTAGTAAAATCCATACAATAAGATGGAAGGTTTAATACATGCTTTTCTGTTTGGTCTTCTTCCAAGACAGATTTTGGCCAAAAATGAAACCCTAAAACAAACACAGCTTCTTGGTAACAGTAACTTTTAATATCAAGTAAGTAAAAATACGTTAGGTAAAAGAGAAGCAACTGTTTTGGTGCAACCAAAGTATAAAAAAGTAGTGCTCTTTACCTCTGACACCTTGTGCTCTAACAAGAAAACAATTGTTTTTCAATGGACAGCATTACAGCATAAATGATGTGCAAGCAGACAGAGGAGATAAGTTAGCCCTGCGTCTGAAGCAGCATGCAGGTGTTTACAGCTAAGCCCAGACTGCAGCACTTGGACATGGCTGTGTTTTGCCTGACAGGTTCTAAATTCTGCTTGGTAGAGGAGAGGATGGACAATACAGTATGAATCCAGTTCAACCTTGATATAGGACTGCTTTCATTCAGTTATGAAAAGATGAATATTTAATCTTTCTCTTTAGACCTGAAAAGATTTTTTTCTGTGAATCTTACAGTAAAAGGTTTCAGTCTTGTTTGTCATGCTAAAAATCTTCTCATTTCAAAAAAATGAGACTGGTGTGTCTTGCAGGAGATGTATCTTTGACTGTTGTTTGGCCAGCTGTTTCTTATTGTCTGGGGAACAAAAATTTGGAGTCCTAAGGCACAAACTACTCTTACAATAGCCACATCTGTTCTGATTAGGTAATGCCCACTGAAAAAGACTTGTTGAAGAAATGCAGAAGTGTTCATTTATTCAGATGATATCATATTTGGGTCTGAGGAAAGCAGTGGCTCTGTTCAAGAAGTGTCTGATTTAAGAAGGGTCAAAATTTTGAGGATGGGAAGGAATAGTTCTACAGAAGGCATCTACAGCAGAGCATGAAGACTATATTGATACCAAGGAGCAATTACATTATATGTCCAGTATCTTTCAGGAAACAACTGTCATTTTTTTTACACGTAATGGTTTCTGTATTAATTCCCAGGATTAAAGCAGTGTATGGAAACCCTATTCCTCTAAACTGTACTGGTATAACAGCAGGAACACGGAAAGGCAGTTGCTTCCCAGTTCAACAGACTTTTCAGCACAATAGGTACTGTTTTCTTTAGATTTTATTTAATGAACTAGCAGGTCCCATTCACAAAAATATGCCATTTGACTCTGAGATGGCCAAATCAAGCTATCTAAAGTCTCACTAATGTGCAGAGAAAGGTGCAAGAATCAAGGGCTAGTTATAGCAAAGACTGCACTACACAGGACAAATATATTTGGACCTGAATAGTTACAACAATTCAGATAGATGTCTTCTGATTATGTGTCCAATATTTCAAATGATAAAAGACGAAAGATTCATCATTAGCCTGACCACTGAGTGAATAGATTCTATTTTCACATGCAAGGTTGGGGGTCTTTTTTGAAAACATCCCATTCTCTCACCCTAAGTGCAGTTGGCTTTCATAAATGCAAAATGCTGTTTTACATTCACAGTCCCACTAAGTATATCACACACTCAGCATCTCCCTTATCTTCCGTCTCAGTAGCCTATGGGCTTCCTTTCAGTGGCAGTACACTTGACTAGACTGTAAAAAACCATGTGAAATCTGTCTAAGAAAAATGGCTGGAGGCATTTCACTTCCTTTGCGTAGACATGGCAGATCAGTTATCAAACAAGACATGAGAACAGTTGTTCTGACACTTTAATTATTTTCCTTTTCACTTTCTACCTTGGTAAGAGGAATTATAACTATTCATATGAAGACTTACAGGAAATGAAATTGTTTTAGTTACTGTGATACATGACACAATTTGCCATGTCAACACAAGGAAGAAGCTGCTACAGATTCCCTTTTTTCAGAAGGAGCTCCATAACCTTGATAGCATGAAAAGATGAAGAAAGCTCAGGAGCGTTTACCTCCTTCACATCATTCTGTTCAGACCTAGAGTTGCCTTTTTATTCACTTTCACACTCTCATTCAGGCAATTTAAAGGACTTGAGGTTTGAGGTATACTAATTCCTGCTGTTTGCAGCAGTGTTATATTGCTATTGTTCATGACACACTTGGGGAGGAGAAATGCCTGTAACTCTTTGGATAATCAGGCTTTAAGCTTCAACTCTGTGTTAGCTTGTTTCATTGCTGCTGGATTTAGTCAAGTATGAAAAGCATTTCTTATCTTACATAGGCTATATAATATTAAGGATAAATTGCATCTCAGAACATATTTTCCTTCCAAGGAGTAGATTTTTTCCTCCTTCATATAATTCTTCAGAACATAATGAAATTGACCTTAGCTTTAAGAGCATAAATTTACTTTTATTGCCAAATTGAAGTCTAGTGTAGGGTAATAGGTAATACTACCTGCACGTAGTAGAGGAGTAATGAAGTTTGATCATGTGGTCGTTTCACTGTCTCATATGGCATTCTGATAAGCAATCTGTGAAGTATTGAGTTGGTGAAACTACAGCTAGAAGGCCTTCCAAGCATGTTTGAGAACAAGACAAATTCATAATGATTGCAACTATTTGATAAAACACACCAAACCAACAGAATGCAGTTCAATATGAATGAATACCAAACACCACTCCTGGGAATAATCAATTGCTACAATAAAAAACAACCTCAACCTGCTAATCAGTAGGTTAATAGCAAAGAATTTGAGAATTATAAAGATTCAAAGCTGAACATCATTAAAAAAACCTGTGCAAATGGAGAAGAAAGCAAAGTCCATGCTTGGATGTACAGACAGTGGTATTGTGTGTAAAGATTCATTCCTCTGTTCTTAGCATGAATCAGACTTTGGTGAGATCGCTATTTCCGGCTTTCTTTAGGTAACACAGGTGAAGAAAAATGTATCTGGGAGAAAAGCCAGAGAAGATTAGTCGGAATGATTTAGAGATATACAAAACATGACTGTTAGGGAGAGAACTAATATTTTGGGATTGTTTATTCTAGACGAGAAAAAGGACATGATAAATCTTTCAATTTAAAAACATAAAATATTTCTGCAGAGCGGAAAAGGTTATTCATTCAGACTGGTACAAGAAGTTATGGGTCATACTACAGCAAGAGAGATTTAGGTAAGATTTTAGGAAAATATTTCTGAAGACAAGAACAGTCATGTACTGGAAAAAAAAAATCATGTGGAGTATTGAGGGAGGGAGGTTAGACAAAACTCTCTCTTAAATTGTGGAAATATATCTGATTATGTGCTGTCTGTTCTGACTTGAAATGATGTTTAGTGGCTCTGTTATTATTATTTGGAAACTCAGTAGAAATAAGATGCTACATGTAAGCAGAGAGTCAAAAAAGCATGGAAAGAGAAGTTTCAGGAATATTTGTTTCAAACGTAGCTCCATTAGGTCTTGATGTAGCGTTGGTATGAAACATTCTTGATTAATTCACTGCTGTTAAAGGATTCTAGACATTTCTTTGGTCCTGTTTGGCCTTTGTCCATAGCATCCTTTTTTCCCTTATTAGAATTGCAGCCTGTAGTCTCTCTTCCTAATGTTGCCTATGTTTCTGAAGTGCGACAATTAGTGTGCAATAGTGCACAATAATTAGTTCACTAGTTTGCGAATAAATAGCATCTCAGCCTCCAAACTCTCTTTTTATGTGTATTCATACTATTTATAAAAGTGTACTTTAGGTTTTCAAGGTAGAAATCAATAGATAACTTGAGGCACTGAATCTTTCTTTGTGTGAGTTATCTTTGGACTTGCCCTATAACCAAGAGTTTAACATATTTTTCTTCTAAAACTACTTTCCACACAGGGTATCCAGAAACCAAATGCTGTCTGTCCATAGCTGTGTGATACAGTATTGGCTTACTCAAATGGCTCTGAATGCTTGTGGCTTTCTGTGATCACAAGGGACCACTACTCCAAAAGCCACATTGTGGAAATAGCAAACACTTTGTCACTATGGAAGTTCTTTACTTGCTTCTCCCCCTCCTGCCTGGAACCTGAACTAAACCTGTGGTCTGACAACTGAAAGACCAACTTATATTTGTGAAATACAGATCAGACCAAAATGTCAGAAAGACCAGAACGGCCGGAACAGAAAGAGCAACACTCCACTGTCTGCTGCCAGTCCTGGTAATGGTGATGCTTGGACCAACAGTCTACAAGAAGTATTCTCAAAATTAAACAACAATGAAAAAGGTTGCCTGCCCTGCTGTAATTTTTATCATATGCTAAAAAGTCCCAGATTTCTGCATATTTTGGTACTGTCAGAAAGCATGGATTTAATTGGCACTTTAATAGAGGAAGAATGGCAGCTACTCCACAGTTCTGTAGGGTAAATAAACCTTAATTTTCCATATTGAAAGCAGAACTATTACAGAATATTATGCAGTGGTCTGTGTGCCATGGTTGTCTGACTAAGATCCTTACACAGATGCAGTATTTTTCCAGTTCCTTCCTCAGCCCTTGGGGTCTCCTATTGTGCTTCTGTTCCTCCAAATCTTAATTACACTTTCCTAATGAGTCTGATGCACTGAGATTGTTTGTGTGCCAGATGATTTGCACATGCTATAATGTTCTGGTGTATATGGTAGTGCTTGTCTGGTGTAGATTTTTTAATCTAACAATTTTCATAATGATTTTAGTCAGCAACAACAAGAAGTTTCAGCCCCTAAAGAATTAGACTTTGCCAGAAAAACTTACAAATTGACTAGAAGTAAAGTCGGTGAATGAAAATCGCTCTCTAAGAATTGAGCTTGAGAAGAAAGAAACCTGCTTGTTTTACTCTAATTGCCTTCAGAAACACTTGGTCCTGGTACTAATTACTTTGGCTTTGAAGACTGTATTTTCTTCACCTTAGTATTTTTAAAAAGCTTTTTATTGGAGTTCTGTCATTATTCTCCTATCCATTCTGAGACTGCAGCTGAGAATGTGCTGTCCTTCCTCCTTGTGAAGTCATATGTCTGTGTTACAAAGTCTCTTTTCAAAAATACCTTTTTTTTTTTCATTTTTAATATTCAGGTAGCTACTGAATTCACATCTATTTCTCACTTGTGCATTCATATTTCTGGTTAAGCTCAGGAATTCCAAAAATAATATCAGAGAGGAAAACTCAGAAGCTCACTGCTTTTGTGGCTTTTTTCACTGAGGCCAGTTTTAGCCCATGGTGCCAATGATCAGTCTGTACACTTTAGTTCTATATTGTATACTTAAGCTGTGTGTGCAACAAATGATGTTTTCTTAGCCTCTCCATACAGCCTATTAAACAGTGGTTGGAATACTTCCATCTGTAAAGCAAAACCTTTGGCATAAATAATATTGTCATTTGGATAGGTTAGACATACTTTTGCAAAGTGACCTTGTAAAAATATTATCTGAGGTATGACTGAGCTTAAATTATATGACAGTGAGGTAGTATATTTTGGTCTCTCTGGTATATGAGGTCTCATCTTGTAGCAGTGAAACCACCTGAAATTAAACAAAAAACAGTAATGTGCATCAGATTTAGAAGCTGAAGAAAGCTGGACTGAGGTTTTTTTTTTTTAATTTATTTTCAAGCTTTTATGTAAATTCTTTGTTTGGCAAAGGCAAACATTGCTTACTGTGGTTTTCCTGTCTGATGACTTTTGTCTTTGTAAAATAAAATTACATGAAACACTGCGAGGAAAATCTTTTCATTACATTATAGATAAAAGTAAATCTGGAATAGTTGGGTCAGAATTATTTTCTCCTCCCCCATTTACAGTCCTTTCAAATGCTTTTTTGTTTTCATTTGGGATAACTTGGTTGTTTGGGTGCCCTAGAAAAAAATATCTTGCACAAGATGCTTATTTCTGTTTCCCCTCAAGGGTCAATCATCTTAAAAACTGTCTTCCTAATCTGCAGGGCACGGTTATTATAGTTAAAGACCCCATTTACCAGCTCATGCCCCTGGATCGTTATCCAGATGTTCATACTTACTATACCATCTTGCCAAGTCTACTTGAACACTTAGGACCAACTCATGCTCTGACATTTGAAATAATTCATGTGTTTAATGTGTAAACTCTTTGGTTTGTGTATTCTGTAAATGTAAGGGAGAGCATACTGTAGCTGTAATGGAAATTTTTTTTTAAAATGACTGACCACATACTAGTGGTTATTTTCTGCCGTTCCAGTGAAATAACTTTTTAGATGGAATGATGCAATATCTCAATATATAGGTAAGACCATGCTTCGTGAGTCTCTGTTCAAGCAGGTGAAGGAACTATCCTTTGAATGCAATGTTGTATTAAAATCTGTTCAACTCAGAAGTTACTTCTGAAGAAGAACATATGTGATTTTGGAAACAAGTTTCAATAGTGGATGCAAAAATGTGATCTTCCAGACTGTGTTCAATATAAAGAGGTTCAGCTTTCAATGCTCTATTGCTGCCAAATAAAGCTGCCAAAACTAAAGGCTATCCTAGGGCTATTCTGTAACTGTGCCCTTTTACTACTACAAACAAATCACAAAGGGCAAGCGTGCAGCTTAAATAACCTTATGAATATTGGACTAGACTTTCAAGTGTGTAATACCCATTGACATACAAACATGACCATCACACCACGTTTTGTTCCAAAGTCAGTGCATTTCATAAATTAGAAATAGGAGCCATAGTAAAAGCTGTTCATATCAGGACTTGTTTTGTCTTCCATGTGATCATCTAGGTCATGAAGTGTAGATTTCCCACCTACCTTCCCTGTAATGCAAATTTTTTTCATTTCGATTTGGTGAATCAGTCTTAAAAATGCAAATTTTTTTCTGATATGTTGAGGTTTAGGATCTTTTTTTTTTCTTTTTTTTTTCCCCCAGAAGGTGCTGTCTTGTTGCCTGTAGCCTTCTTTCACGTTTGTAAATTTAGAGTTGTTAAGGCAGGGTCCTTAACAGTGATTTAAGAGTAGAAGATTATTAGTAGCAAACAATTCGTGTTTTAAAAAAAGGCCTTAATACTTCTTTCCCAAAAAAGTAGCTTTCAGGCTTTCGTACTGCTTTGGAGTAATACCAGACAATTGTAGGTTATAATCAGCAGATCCTCATTCTGTGGCCAGATTGGGTACAATGCTATTTTGGTATGTGTTTCAGGAATAATAATTTTAACAAGAAAAGATATACAGAGGAAGTGTTTAAAACAAAAAAA
>VZTT01044228.1:21411-49283 GCA_013400855.1 Buphagus erythrorhynchus
TAAAACAAAAAAAAGTTTAAATATAAATTTTAAGCCTACTTTCTGAAGTTTTGGCTTCATGTTTTTCATTTGTAATATGTACAGAATCTACACAGGCACAAAATAAAATAAAATGCAGCTCCAGCTTTTGTGTGTGACTTGAGTGGTGGTTTACAGATTCTCCAGCTCAGCACCAGGAAGCCAGGAGACATAGAGAGGAGAGGACAGTGGGGCAGAGGCTAGCTATAACTGCAAAAGCTATCAAGAGGTTGAGGATGGGGAGGACATAAATTCTTTCTCTGGCCCTTTGTAATAGAGGTTGACAGGGAAGGCATGATGATGTGAGAAGTGGTGATGAAGTCTGTGGAGGCAGAAACCAATTCTTACTTGTCTGTGTGAGATGCACAAGAAAGACCTGCACAAGTGTGCAGTATCATTTTAAACACACTCTTCTAATCTGTGACTTATAAATTAAACTTGTGCTGTGTGAGCAGGTTCTTAAAAATCCAAAAGAAGTGAAAAATCAAATAGAAAACCCCATCTGTGATGGATACTGAAGAGGAAGTGAAATCCTGCCAAGAAAAAGTACTGTGAAAATGAATTCAGAGGAATATTTTGTTGTGACAGCAGCTGAGGTGCACAGGCCTCTGTCAGGCTGTGTGCCACCTGCCCTGGGTGCCTTGCAGACAAGAACTTATTCATCAGAGAGCCCCCCTGTGGGTACAAGGTGTCTGTCACTTTGCATGAAGAATCTGGGAGTATCAAGCTGGAATGTGGCACATCTGCCCAGGATAACCAGAAAGGAATCACCTTATGGCACTCGACTGGGAAGTAGCAAACTTCTGGTGCTCGCTATACTAGTAGGGCAGGAATGTGCTATCAAGGGATGATCAGACACATTAAAAAACTTTTCAGTTTGCATTCTCTATGCTGTACGTACGTCATCAGGAACTTTATATATATAGCCACTATATGATCAGCTCATTCTTTGTTACAGTGAAAGATGTAAGCAAATACCTACATCTTTTACTGAGAATACACAGGTAAGAAGTCCCTTCATCTTCTAAGAGCCCAAGTATGTCATCATTTAAGTAATGACAGATGCATAAAGCCCTGCCAGAATGAGGCAGAGTCTGGAGCTATCCTTTCTGTCTGAAGCTAGCTTTTACGTTGCCAAAACATAATTGTGTCTTTTGCAAACTTGATGTCCTCTAGACGAAAGCAGACAACATTGCTGTGTAGTTATTTTAACTATTACAGTTCAGACACTCTTCTGCTGGGGAGACAGTATGGGAAAATCCTCTTCCCAAACCTGCTCAGGCTGGAAGCCAGCAGCTCAGGGAAAGATACGTAATGTGGCATTGCAGACTACACCCCTAGCAGCCTAGGCATAGTGGCTATTTGACAGAAATAAACCAGGCTCTGTTGTACTTTAGGGTTTTTTTAGCTCCAAAGTAAAAAGGGCACATTGTACTCGCTGTTGGCATCACTGACAGCATTTGAAGCAAGCCCTTAAGCTCGTCTCAAGGATCTTGCTATTACCAGATATGGCCTAGAAGGACCTTATCTACTCAAAATCCAGCTGGTTTGGAAATGAAAATATTGACTTTACCAACATAATGGTATCTGCAAGGGTGAAAAGCTTTTCCCTCATCCCTTTTTTTCAGTTAGGAAAGTCACATTCCCTCTTACAAAATGAATGGCTCCGTTAATGCTTATAATAAAAGAAAGAAAGGGATGACTGCAGGGACCGTGTCAAAGAACATTTGTCAACACTGGCCCAACTGCATTGGTAGCAAAGCTGATGTATTGAAATTGCAGGTTAGCTGCCACTAAATATTGGTAGGCCTTTGATAGATCTAATTTTGAGTTAGATTTTAAACACTGCAATTTTAAACACTGACTTGTCTACAGAAGTTATTACATATCAGCATTGTGGTTTGCATCTTCAAGCTGTGTAATCTGTGCTCATAATTAGCATTTTTAGGAAGTAAAGGTTCGTAAGCAACTGTTAAGACACTGCTTTTGTATTGGTAGTGCACAGACAAATGTTCCTAGCTGTATGTTACAACTATGTAGAGATTATACTTATGTTTATACAGACAGGTGAGGTGGTGGCCATAAGGGTGGAACATGCGAGATTCCCCACTTGATTTTCAGTATTGACAAATACAAGGTGTAACTCTGAGCACACACTGCAGGGTCTATAAAGAACACTGCAATGCTGTACCACTCAACACTTCAACTAATTACAGCAATGCCAGATGAGGACTGAAATAGCTTTGAGTTAAAATGATTCTGCTAGCCTGGCAGTATGGGAAACAGGCAGGATTATTACTGGCAGATTGGGAGTTACCTGTGACACTGCAAACTTGTTTCAGACAAGTGTCATCATTACAACTTCTTTTTGTGAGGTGCTTACTCTTTGGTGTTAGCTTTACCTGAGAATGTACTTTGGACATAAGCTTTTCTTAACTTTGCTCCTAACATCTCCTGAATGAAATACAGAACTACTTTTGCTTCAGTGAAATGAACAAAATTTAGACAATTTAGCCCATTTCTAAGTGGCTACCAGTTAACTAGTTGTGATAACATTTCATTGCACACTTACCAAGAAAATGTCAACATAGTTACTCTCCTGTCAGGCTACCACTCCTGTATGGAAGGTCCAGACTTTTCAAACCTCTTCCAGCTGAGCAGAGTCCTAACCCCAAGTTAAGTTTCCTCTTGTTTCCTCTTTGGGCTTCTCTAGTGCTTAAAACTGAGAATCAGCTAACACAGCTTACTCAGAGCTCTGGCAGGTAGTCGGCAAAAATATTCAGCTTAGAAGAGTGTTAGTCAACTTGTCCATTTACTGACTTATGCATCCTACTTTAGCTTGCAGGAAAAATATGTAATGAGAACATTTTTTAATTCCAGGGACAGCAACTGTCCTGGAATTGATGCTCAAGGTTCTTTTCATATCTAGCCCTCACTTTTCCCCATGTTCATTACCAGCCTTTTCCTCCCTCCCATCTCCACCAGAATGGGGGTTTGATATGTTCATTTCCTGTAACGACTGATTTAAAATTTTCTCCACAAACAAAGCAATGAATAGAGGTAATAGCATGTGACATCAAATGTTCTTCACTTTGCCAGCAGCAGCCCGACAGAAATGACTTAATGATTTAAAAGCTTTGACTCACTAGTTTGTGAATGGCCATGTTAAGGAATGTAACCCCTCTTAACTTCTTTACACCATGGCACAGCATAATTCACTCAGTCTAAGAGGAGGATAATGACAGCTTTATACAGGATCTCACTTCACACCTCCAAGTTTTCTCCTTATCTCAAAGGTTACACTGTGCATTAAAGCAATAGTCTGTATTAATCTAACCTCTGACATTTGGGCCATATTAACCCACCAATGCAGGTTTATGTATCTCACACCTCAAACCCTATCAAGAAATTTGGCAGTGGCAGCTTGATAAGGACACCATACCTCACTGAACTTGTTCTAAAAACAACATCAGCAAAAATATTGCTCTGCTGGCACTTTTTAATGACCTTGTTCACTCTTCTTTAGCTATTGGCCATTTGGGTAATTCATGTTCCTGTGCCACCAGAACTGCTGTAAAGAAGGAGCAATGAAAATTCCTGTTTATATGTAAAAATATTAACACCCAGGGTTGTAAAATATGAGAAAAACCTATAAACTGGAAGCTTGAGCTGTTTAATTTTAGATGATAGAATATTTGTTAAAAGCAAGGTTATGTTTTTAATGAGACTGATCACATTTTCTTTTGTTTCTGTACTGGACTAATTAACAAAACAATCTTCATTACCTGCTACTTTACAGTGAAAATTCTGCCAAAAGGATCCTTCTGGTATTGTAACAAATGGTTCAAGCAACCATCACAGCATGTTCAGATTATCTTTTTTTATTCATGTGGTATGGATAGTGAACACATCTAAAATGTATTACCTCAGCTTCCCAAGATGGGATCTGTACTGGAATGTGTATTTCAAAAGAAGGAGACAATAAGCCAGATTCTCAGATTAAACTTAGCTTGTTTCAAGAAAGCTATGACCATTCTAAAAAGTACTGCATCATCTTAATTCTGTATCAGAGTGGTTCAGGCAGGCAAAGTTTACATGTCTTTTAAAGAACAATGAAAATAATTCAAATTGTACTTTCATAAAACCTGAAAAGCCTGCAGATGGGGTTTCCATCTTCTAATCTGACCCTCACTTAGACAAATTCTCATTCATTATATTGAAAATTTTTGAATACCATGCTTTGATTAAACAAAGATTTTGACTACTGTAATTAAAGCATAGACAAAAGTCAAGTCAGCTGTTTTATTAAATACATCATTCTAAAAACCTTTAGAGAGGTTGGATAAAAAATGCAGTGAGAGCACTTGACCACACAACTTAAGAAACAAATGACAGCTCTGCTTCAAAACTGCAAGACAGGCTCTTGAGAGATTCCTTTTCACACTTGTCCAGTGGTATTTTTAGGATCAGCTTACAAAAGAGCCAGTGCTTTATTGCAGTCACTTTCCAAAGCAGCTCTGGCTAACTTTACACTCCTTTTATCTCCTTTCCTTTTTTTCTCTCATTATCTTCTTGCTTTCTTCTCTTCTCCTCTTAGTTACAGGATTTCGTGGATCATAGATCTCAAAAGTGTCTTCATCCTGCATGCTTGCATCTTTCACCTTTCTGCTTCTGTCTTCAAACTGAAGGACATGTGACATCCTACAAAAAAAACACCAAAAAACTCCAACTCAGTGAAAGAATGGAAGCTACAATTTGTAATTACGATACGCATGGCAAAATTTCTGATTTATTTCCGGACATAGCGAAAAATAACTGACCTGGGTTTCTTTTGTTGCTGTTCTGGTTCCTTAAAAATTTATTGGAAGACCCTTATATTATAAGGTGATCATTTTGTAAAGACTCCTTTTGAAAAATACAGCTAAATACAGACAGAGTTTTCTCTGGATTTTATTTCACATACTAAGCTCTGTTTTCTTGTCTTTTTCTATTTTTCATATCTTCTGAAATATATGGCAAGTTTTCCCAGGAACAGGGAGTGTTTCCTATAAGTCATTTTAGACACCTTTCACCAGGGCGGAGGGTTTTACAAAAGCGGGGAAGAGTTTACATGGAAAATACTTGAAGTAGGTACACAGAAGATCAAAAGGGGAATGCTTCATGTTCTGCTGCTCCACATTAACTTGGTTCAGATCATGCTTTTTAATTCTCTGAATACCAGACTAAACAAATGCCTTGTTCAATTCAATGTTTTTCCTACAGTTCATTAGAAGTTCCTCCCCCCAATTAGATATTTCCTGATTTCAGCAAATTTCCAGTAATCTGAAAGCATCGCTGTTACGTAGCAGAGAAGTGGCGCGTGTGAACCTCAGGAGGTTCAACAAGGCCAAGTACTAGATCTTACAGCTGAGCAACTGCTGATACCAACACATGCTGTAAGAAGAAGGGATTGAAGCAGCTCTGCCAAGAGGAACTTATGGATGCTGGTGGCTGAGAGGCTGGACATGACCCAGCCATGGGCACTCACAGCTCAGAAAGCCAAACGTGTGCTGGGCTGCATCCAGAGCAGTGTGGGCAGCAGGGCCAGGGAGGGGATTCTGCCCCTCTGCTCTGCTCTGTGAGACCCCACCTGCAGGGCTGCATCCAGCTCTGGGCTCCCAGCACAGGAAGGACATGGAGCTGCTGGGAGGGAGTCCAGAGGAGGCCACCAAGATGATCAGAGGGATGGAGCAGCTCTCCTGTGAGGACAGGCTGAGGGTTGGGACTGTTCAGCCTGGAGAAGAGAAGGCTCTCAGGAGATCTTATTGCAGACTATCAGTACACAACAGGACCTACTAGGACAGATGGTGACAGACCCTTTAGCAGGGGCTATTGTTACAGGACAAAGGGTAAAGGTTGTAAACCAAAAGAGCACAGATTCAGATAAGGTAAGAAAGACATTTTTTAAGACAAGGGTGGTGAAACACTGGAACAAGTTGCCCAGAGATGTGGTAAATTATTTTTTCAGGGCAAACTCATATATCTAGACAAAAACCACACTTTATTTTTGGATTTTGTGTGATCAATTTCAAAAACATCTTTGACTTTGATGGACAACTTAAGAACTATACTGATCTAAATCTAAGCATATCAGTCTTTACAGCATGTCTTTGTCAACAGTCTTTGTGACAGAAAATCCAGGAAAAATGAGCAAGTTTCAAAAGGAAAGTTTTGTGGCCTATGAAGCACTACTTTATTGGTCTCCTGCAACATGTAAGACATTTTGAACGAAATAGTTTTCAAAGAGCTTTAGTGCAAATCTCCATACATAAAGAAAGGGAGGGAGAACCAGCTCACTTACTGCAGATTACAATATAGTACTATTAAAGAAATCAGAAAAAAATCAAAGCTATAGACCATATATGATCTGCTTGAATGCTTTAGAAAATTCCTAAAAACAAAAATTGAGAATTTTCATCACAACTGATTCTTGACATATGTGTTTCATAAATATTTAAGAGTTGTTTCCAGTGTAAAAAACTTAGGTAGTTTGTAACCCTGCCCACTCTACTAACACCCAAACTTTTTTTTTTTTAAGTCATCTCTACAATTCAGAGTAACATAATGTACCATCAGAGTGACTCATGGTTGCATATTTGTAGTTTAATTATAAAAACATTGTCTCACAGTGGAGGGACTGAAGTAATTTATTTTAGCTAACATGCTTTCTGCATTTGTCATATTCTTCTCAACTTATTAAAGATGAGTACACATACCAAATCCCTCTGTCCTAGTCTGAATAAAGTACAGGCCTAAGAGATGGAGTCATTCCTTGATGCATGGTTTTAAAATGTGTTATAGGAATGTAAGTAGAAGTGTAGTCACACTTAGTCCTTTCATCAACTCAGGTTTTCCAAGAATACTACAGCATAGGATACCTGCACGTTACAACTAATAGGAATTAAAATTAAATACATCTCTAATTCTCGGGGCAGGCCACAGAGTGCCCCAAGTAGTTTGCAAATTAGATGCAGTAGATTCAGACTAAGCAATATTTACTTCTCCCCAAGAGCTGAAAGAAGTCATAGTCTCTGACTCTTATTCATAACTTTCCACTAAGACATTCCCAGCTGTGATTAAAAATAAGTCAATATTAAGAAACTTTTTGATATTCCCAGAATCAATTTTAGATGCAGCATCTTAGAGGTAAAGCAAATAAACACAGACTGCAGTGGAGATTTTAAGAAATATTTTCCTTCTGTGAACTTAAGCTTATTTTAGCAAGTCACACATCTTCCCAGGTAGATCTGTTCTGCACCCCTATGAATGGTGAATCACAGTGAATATTGTTTTTCAAAAGCAATTAAAATTGTTTTTTTTTTTTAAAAAGAACATAGGAAACATTTGATAATTATTTCTATATTAAGCATTTGAATTTAAACTAATCTTACTCAAGTTCCTCCAACTGAAGTTTGCATTTGCATAGTTTTCCAAGTGCAGAGTTAGGGCATAGTTCCACAAATACAAGTTTCATAAGACTTTTCCTTGTTCAATTTATAGCTCTCCTCCCTTCTGCATGTTCCTGGGTTCGGTGAGGAGCTGGCTGCCCAGTGATGTTTCTGCAGTCACTGTGCTGAAAGCAGAAACTTCATCTCTGTATCTCTGGCCTTCAGGAACCCACTAACTTGTGCTTATCACTGATTGTTGACAATTCATTTTATATAAGAGAGACATTCAATTTTGAAGTCCACTTTTCTTCAAAATTTAAAGGATGAGAGATAGTCAGTTCTAGCAAGCAAAACTCAAAACAAAACCTCAGTTTTCAGCTTAGTTTTTCTGCTAAAATATTGTAAAATAAAATAGCTTGCCAAAACTGATGACTCTGGATTTGAAGTACCTAGTTGTGCAAGTTGCTGTCTTCTTTAGTAGGAGACATAATCACAAAATTATTTTCTTAACAGAAATGAATGAGCAATCTTTGCATGGATTTATTGCTGACGAGGTTGATTTCTACCCTGACCAGATGACAGCATCCTACTGGTTGACCATGGTCCTATCCCATGTAATGGGAGAGAAGCTGCCCTGCACTTCTTTCCTTTCGTGTTACTAGAGAACACTCAGTAGTTAGCTCTCTTCTGCATTCCAAAAATGGAATGTCTTGAAACATTAGACTGAAATACATGAATTAATTTAAGAAAGTTTCAGAGACAGCACAAGATTTCAAAGGCACGTGGATATTCTTATGGCCTAGTGATACTCTCAGGTCAGCAAACCAATCAGGCTCTTTTGAACTACCCTAGTGAGACGGTACTCGTAAGAAAAGATATGATATACTGTAATCCTTCTGCTTTTGAGATGTGTGAGCCATGCACTGGATCTGAACCATATGCCAGCTGCTGACAAGTGGTAGTCATGTTAAGTGTAGCATAAAGAGAAGCCCTGCAGTCCAACAGTTTTGGCCTTTCTAGAATCCCCTTTGGGAGAAACTGAAGTGGCAATCAGAGAACTGAATAATTTTAAATCTTGCAAGAGTAAGGAAGCACTATGCTTTTGCTCTACTGGAGAAGCAGAAACCTCCAATCAGTGATTTTTATACTAACTGAAATGAAAGTGCAAAGTTGTATTGCCTAAGACCACGCTTGTTTTTCAAACTGATATAGCTGCTGTCTGCTATCAACTGCCTACTTGCCCCCTTCAACTTTCCTGGCACAGCTGGCCCTACAGAGCAAACCTCCTGGTGCGTGAAGTGAAACCTGGGACATTATCTTGCACTCTACATCAGCATTTTAAACAGGAAATCATCAACTGTGAGCAAAGGTTACATCCTGCCAACTCTGTTGTAAGGGTAGTAACTTCCGGAAGAGCAGCAGTAAATTCTTAAGCAGTTTTACACAGGTGCCTGCACTTTGGAGGTGCCTGCATAAAACACTGCAATTGGTGCCATATTCTCTTTTTTTTTGCACTAAATGCATACAAAATAAATAAAGCAACTAAATCATGTTGCTGTAAAATGTTGAGTATCATAATTTTGAACATTATGTCTATGTTTTATGATAGCTATTGGTTCTTTCCATCAGGTTGCTTAAAATGAATGAAGAAGGAAAAAGTGTCTGTGTCAAGAAATTCAGTGTTGCCTCTTTCTAAAAAAAATGGGACCAATACAGACCACAACTACTAGTAGTACCATTTGTTTCTGAGTTGAACATTGATTGCAGGTAACAGGCTTCCTATTTTTCTCAATTTCACAATGCATCCCATATTTAAAACAAAAACAATGATAGGTACTCAAACACTACTGCTTTCTGTAAATTACAGACTACTTGTTGCTAATTTTCCTTCAAATACAGTAAATGTTGAACTGTAAGCATCAATCATTAATGCAGGAAACATTTTAGCACTTTCCTTCCATCATCTTCAAGATACCTATACAATGGAAGAAAAGTAACTCAAGTGAGCAAATGAGAAAACAGATGAGAATCCACAGATCAAAGCAAAGGAGATCTCTCTCCCAAGGAAAAAATATTAGGCTATTCTGGAAGAATGAATTCACTAGCACTCTCTCCACTCCCAGTAGAGTAATGGGTGGCACAGGAAGAGGAGAGACATTTGAGAAACACTGAGAGATAGTTAAGAGACTACAAAAAAAAAAAAAACTGAGGAAGGGAAAGACTAAAAAAATACAAGAATGAGAAACAAAAACAGAGAAAAAGAGACTTATCAAAATGTAAATCAAGTGAAGAAAATTGTCAAATGACAATTAAAAACTAGCATAAATTTTGAATCAAGGCAAGAGAAAGAGTATGAACAAAGCAAAAAGAATGTCAAGGCCAGAAAACAAAGGGAATTTTGGAGGAGGAAATACATTACTAACACCTAATGTTTTTCCTTTTTTTTTTTTTTGTTTGTTTGTTTGTTTTGTTTTGTTTTGTTTAATGCAGATGCTACAAGCAAAATAAGCCTCTTGGATCAGGCTGCTGTCATTATTCCTTGCATAAATGTGTCCAAGAGCTTTACAATTTTGTAAACACGATGCAGCAGGAGAGAGGAAGTACCTTTATGTCTCTAATGAAATCTGCAACTATCACTAAGTGCTCTGTGTAATACGACTCTTGTAAGCAATTTCGTAGCTTCTGTTTGCCCTGTCTCACCATCCAGATTTGTTTTCCTTCTTGTGTAACATAACCCATCATCCTTCTTTTCATGCAAAGGAGTCTTGTAATCCAAGTTTCTCTCTCTTACAGATCATTAAAAGAAAAAAACAATTTTTTACCAAGTACTTGAAGTAGATTTTAATTCTTGCAGCAATCAGGGTTGATATCCTAAGTACCATGACAGATGCAGTCTCAGAGATAGATTCATCTCTCTAATTAACACTGTTTCACACAGCTACTTCTGTCTCAAAAAGATGTTTCAGAAAACAATTTCCTTGAGCATTGTTTGTCTCATTAACTCATACTATTGGAGCTGTGCTAAATTATTTACAAAAGCCTGTACCCCTCTGTACCACTTAAATACCTCTGTAGGTATTTAAACCTTACACTGTATCACACATTTCCACCATGCTTAGTTTGCCAAACCAGATATGATTTCACTTTAACTGAGTTTATAATCAGAGAACCATAGAAATCCTGAGGTTGGGAAGGACCTTTTGGATCAACAAATTCGACATTTTGATCCAGCACTGCCAAGCCCACTAAATCACGTCCTGAAGTGCCACATCTACATGCCTTTTAAATACCTCCAGGGATGGTGACTCAGCCACTTCCTTGGGCAGCCTGTTCCTATGCCTGACAGCCTTTGTGGTGAAGAAAATTTTCCCCAATATCCAATTTAAACCTCCCCTGGCATAACTTAAGGCTGCATGCTCTTGTCCTATCACTTGTTAATTGGGAAAAGAGACTGACTCACACAGTAATTTCTAGTAATAATTTCTGGTCAAAGATTTCTGCTGTGATTGTTACCACTAAGATATTTCACTCTTTCTTTCTCTCAGTACTTGTTTTCATCATTCCACATTCCTTGTTTCTCTTTCCTCATCGCCCTTCCTAATGATGGGATATCTTGTCCCTTTTTTTAATGCTTTCATAACACCCTGTATTTTTCATGTTTATTGACTTATTGGCATTTAAAAAGAAAAATAAATTTTGCTATTCAGAGCTAGCAAAATCCAAATAATTAGTTTTTCCACAGAAGTTTTAGATGTTAAAAAAATGCTTAGAAGAGTAGTGAGAAAATAGTTATAAATACAGCTATGCACCATTTTGCAGTCCACTTCAAACATTAAGTATTCACATCAAATACTTACTCCTTCAAAATAATATTGTTTCAATCCATGCTAATGATTATGATACAGATTTACATAAGAATTTTAAATTTTACTATTGCTATAAACACCGCATCCCCTGCACTCTCCTGAGGTAAATTGCAAGACCCAAAAAAGTCTATTAGCTTACAATATTTCATCTTTCAGCTGCTTGTGCTGGTTTTGGAAGGGGTAAAGTTAACTTTCTTCACAGTGGCTGATGTGGGGCTGTGCTTTGGATTTGCATTGAACACAGGGTCGATAATACTGTGATGTCTTTGCTGTTGCTGTGCAGAGCTCACACAGAGCCAAAGCCTTTTCTGCTTCTCATACTGCCACACTGGTGAGGAGACTGGGGGTGCTTGGGAGGCTGGGAGCAGACACAGCAAGGACAGGTGACCCCATCTGACCACAGAGATATTCCAGACCATGTGACATCATGCTCAGTATACAAAGTGGGGGAAAGAAGGAAGAAAGGGAGATGTTTGGAGCGACGGTGTTTGTCTTCCCAAGTTACTATCATGCAGGATGGGGCCCTGCTCTCCTGGAGATGGCTGAACACCTGCTTGCCCATGGAAAGTGGGAAATTAATTCCTTGTTTCACTCCACTCGTGTGTGTGGGACTTCTGCTTTCCCTATTAAACTGTGTGTATCTCAACCCATGAGTTTTTCAGGTTTTCTCGGGCCCTGCTGGTGGGGCAGTGAGCGAGCAGCTGTGTGAAACTTGGCTGACGGCTGGGTTAAACCACAACAACAATGGAGATATTACTGCTGTTCTTGCAAAAAGCAAAAATGTCCTCAGTGTTAAGCAAGTAAAACTGATGAAAACATGCTTTAAAAATTTTTACAAACTCAGCCTGTACACTCTTGTTAACTTAACTAGCCCTTTGAATTTGTATATTACAGCTACTGGATGACTAAAAATTGGCTTAACCTCTTCAGAATACCCGGAAAATTCTGGGTCCTTCACAGACCAAGGAATTAATTGTTTATATTTTCTTTTCATGTTGGCCTACAGCATAAAATGATGAGAACAGAACTGCTGCAGATATTTCTACAATAATACTTTCTGAGATAGTTTATTTGAATGTAATATGCTTTGTTTTATCACAAAATATTCACTGCCAAAATTATAAAAAGAAAACTAATAGTTTCACTAACCATGGGACCCCAGCTTAAAAAGAACCTCAAAGATACTAGTTTTTGCAAAGCTAACAAGTAACCTAATCTTGGTGAAGATTAATATAGTATTGTATCCTTGGATAGTTCAAGATAGTACTAAAAATCTTTTTCTCTTGAAAGAACATTTAATTGTAAGTAACCTTCTAAGAGAAGAAGGGGAAATCACCTTAACTATGAAAAAGCTCATCTTATTCAGTGATAATCTGTGGGAATATGCGATGAGTTATCATACTATCAAGAGAATTATGTAAAACTATGATGATTCACTTTTTCAAGCAATAAATATTTTTCTATATGAAATTCAGTTATCCTATCTTGATATTGCTTCTGTTCTGTAACAATTAATATATATAGTATATTTACACTACATCCTTGACCCCTTCACAAAAATGTTAAGTAGTTTGATGCAAGAAGATGGATGCTTTAAATAGACATCTGCTCCTGGTAGAGTAGATTGGTATGGAAGACTAAAATGGAAATTCCAGATGTTGTTCCAGACAGCTCTACATAGCATTTACTACAAGGACATGGGAGCCACCATACCAGAACAGACCAGTGATCCACCCAGTCTAGCATCCTGTCACTGGCAATAGCTTGTACAATATCTGATACTCTGAAATCAGTCAGCAAATCACCTCCCAGAGTTAACACAAGCAGTCAGGCATTAACACAGGCATTATTGTATCACCACAGCACAGAGCTGAAGTGAAAAGAGAGTATTTCTAGCACAAAAATACTCAGATTTTCAAAACACTCAGATTTCTCTGGACACCCTCCCTTTTCTTTTGCCCCTCTCTCTCTCATTCTGAATATATCCAAATCCTTACTTCTTAAATATGTCATTCAATGAGATGAAGTTGGGGCACTTGAAAAGGTGTGTAAATATGCAGGAAGCTTAAGTCAGGCTAATGAAGATTTAGAAGATTATTTCTTCATTCTTCACTAGATTTTCTGGAAATAAAAAAAAACAGATTTCCAGACAGTAAATCTAACACCATATATCCCTTGACTGAAGCATGGATCATCTCTGAATTTAAGTCCCAGTAGCCAAAACTCAGATGCCTAGTCCAAATAAGCTCAGATATAGAGGAATTAACAACAAACAAACAGGCAAAAAGCCCTACTTTATATACTCGGAGTTTCTCAGACATGCTGAACAGCAAGAGGCAATCAATATACAACGTCAGCAGAAGAATGATTTATTAATATGAATTACTGACTGAAGCAGTGGGGTAGGGGTTGGCATTTACAGATCAAGCAAGGTCTGACCATATTCTAGCAGTACAGGGGTGAAGGTGGAGACAAAACTGGAGAAAAAAAGAGAAAGATTTACAGCAGAAGGTTTTTTTTCTTTCTTCCTTAAAAGGTTAGTGGCAGTACTAAAACCCAAACAAATGCTTATTTTTTTGCCAAATAGAAAAGAAACCTCTCTTTCCAATGTGTTTCTAATACAGACCTCTGGCATTCATTTATCCTTTGTAACAATCAAGTAAGTATTTTGTCAACTTTTAAAAAATGTAGTTGAGTAAATCAATGGCCTTAGCAGGAGAGACCTAATATAGAGCCAGTTTTTCCAGACTAGTGAAGGAACGCTGGCTCAAGTCTGGATGGGAGGAGAGGAGCAAACATGGCTTTAATCCATCTTTGTGCCTCACTGGCATAAATTACAGCAGCACTTTTTCTGTCATTCCCCAAGCTAGCATCAGCATGTAAAACAGACTGCAGCTTAGTTTTCAGGGGTTTACTGTGTTTGTCACAGTTAAGCTTCTGCAACTGAAGCTGCAAAGACTGGTGCTAATCTTGGGGAAGCCATATTTCATAACCCTAAATTTGAGGTTTTGTCGGAAAGAAAAATCTGCATTTTATAAAATGTTGATAAAAAAAGGTTTAAAAAAGAAATATAACCAGTATTTTTAGGAGTCTATCCTGAAGAACTTCACCCTGCAAAATTCAATAGTATATGCTGCAATTAATAGGAAATTCTGGAAATAAAATGGAATACACTATCAAATGTTAATTACTAACTAGATTAAATACTAACAGTGTGCATTGTGATTTAGTTCTTAACAGAAATTAAATATTATAATATAAAAACAATCTGGCTAACTTCAACATTTACCTGATTCTGAAACTGCTATTTCAATTAAAAAAGACCCAAGTCCAAACCAATTCTAGCCTATACTCTACAACAGACATTGAAAAGTGATGCTGTTTTAAGACCCAAATCTCACTCTGTTACAAAACCTTTTACTGTGAGAACACAAGGTAAGTAAAATATTGTGTGTTTCCACTCCTAATTGTGCCACATTTTTCATGAAACCAATCATAAACATTCTGAAAGACTTCCTTGTATTATGAATAAAAACATTTCTTAAAGAAGATAGAGGGCATAACTATTAATGCTGGGTAAAGAATACCTTCATTCAATATACAGATTTATTTTTTGTTTGTTCTTGAGTGAAATAAAACTATCTCTACAAACTGTGTAAAAAATTGCAATTATTGTCCTGGCAAAAAGAGCTCAGCATTAGACCCAATGTTCCCACAATATTTAAGTGATCTCAGTGACAGTTTTCCAAAATTCAGAATTGGGAACAGATTACAGTATCTGTAATATAAACTATATATAAGCTATATATATATATATATAGTTTATATATATATACACCATATATATAACTATATATGTTATATAAACTAGGCTGCACTTTAAATGGTTAGCACTGAACTTCCATCAGTTTTTTGCCCACAGAACCGATAAATAAAAACAGACCTACTCCCTTCAATTTCTGCAAAAATCAGGTGATCTTATCTATGTAAAGCATCACTGCTGAGATCAAAATATTTTATGACCAAGAAGAAGATATGTTTAAAAGCTCTTTAAGACACAAGAGATTTTTAACAGTGCATTAAAGTAAGCATGTAACTAAATTCACTTGAATTGGTTTTAATCCTCATTATCTTACATGAGGTTTTTTACAAATAATTTAGAGGACAATAGCTTCAACACTAGTAATTACACAACATAGACATGAAACCATCCATTAAGCAAGACATGAAATACCTTTCTGTCTAAAATAGAAGACCTTTACTGTCACACAGTTCTCACAACAACCTTTTGTGCTAACTGGAGGGTATTTTCAGGTATTGACATTTTCACTTTGATTAAAAAAAGTCTATTTTTCCTACACCTCAAATCAATCAACATTTAGAACAGTTTAGACTCAACACAGGAAAGTAACCAGAACTTTAGACTGAAAAACCATGTAAAAAACTACCACCTCATTCCAAATTCCCCACTTTAATCATTCTTTCTTGTTCCACAGTATATCTGAAAGCTGAATGGATTTGTTACTTCAAATAAAAAGAAAGACTAAGTTTCAGAGTCTAGACATACTTCCAAAAAAACTTAAGTGACTTATTTACGTTTGTCGCTTAGTTACAGCTGTGACAGCACTCCACAGGGAAGGAAAAAGCTGATCTCTTTTAAAGATTAAGAAGCTTTATATTTCACATGTGACACCTTACATTCCACCCAGGAAATTCTGCAGTGGTTCAATTATGAAGCACCAGCATCACGTGCTATTAATTAAATGAACTATGTAGCGTGCTGGCAGTCTCAGTCACATTCTGAAAGGTTGCAGAGTGCATTACTGAGAGCAGATAAAGGCCAGTGATGAGATCTGAATCCTGAAGAAGAAATCCTGAACTTCTAGCCAGGTGCAGAATGAAGGAAAAATTGCTGGGCTTCACTGTAACACAAACTCTAAAATCAACTGGGGGTCTACTTGCAGCCCTGAGTTGTGAACTGATGGGATTAATAACAGAACAAATCCTTCTGTTGAGGATGATACATATTTTGGCTGCTTCCCTGGTGGCAGCAATTTTAATGCATTTCAAGTAATCATGTTCATCTGGTAAGGAACAACTTTCACATGTTAATATTTCAGTTTCTACATTGAATATTGAAGGTCCAACAAGATGAATCTGGCATCTTCCACGAAGTCAAAACTGAAGAAGTAACAATGTAAAACCATATTTATCAGAACTCAGATTACCAATATGGAAATAGTTTTCAAGCAGAAACAGAATATTGCCTCAATGCAACGTTCTTATTATAGAATCATAGAATGGTGTGGGTTAGAAGGGACCTTTAAAGATCACCCAGTCCAACCCCACTGCCATGGGTCATCTGCCACCCTTCTGGGCAACCTGTTCTAGTGCCTCTACCCTCTGAGTAAAAAATTTCTTCATAGCATCTCATTTAAATCTCTCCTCTTTTTAATTTAAAATCATCACCCTTCATCCTGTCCCCATCTGCCCAAGTAAAAGTCACTCTCCCTCTTTCTTTTAATCACCCTTTAATTACTGAAATATCTACCACAATAAGGTCTCTCCAGAGCCTTCTCTTCCCTAGCCTTAACAACCCCAGCTCTCTCAACCTTTTCTTACAGGAGAGATATTCCAGGCTTTCGTGTCCCTTCTCTGGACCAGCTCAAAAACGTCCATGTCCTTCCTGTGCTGGGAGCCCAGAGCTGGATGCAGCCCTGCAGGTGGGGTCTCACAGAGCAGAGCAGAGGGGCAGAATCCCCTCCCTGGCCCTGCTGCCCACACTGCTCTGGATGCTGCCCAGCACACGTTTGGCTTTCTGGGCTGGGAGTGCCCATGGCTGGGTCATGTCCTGTCACCCACAGCACTCCCAAGTCCTTCTGGGCAGGGCTCTTCCAGTCTGTGCTCTTGTCTGGGATTGCCCTGGCCCAAATGCGTCACCTAGGCCTTGTTGAACTTTATGAGGTTCACACGAACCCACCTTTCAAGTTTGTCCTGGTGCCCCTGGATGGCATTCCATTTTTCTTTAATGTCACCTGCACTGCTCAGTTTCCTGTCACCTGCAAATGTTCTGAGGGTGCACTCGGTCCCATTGCCTCTGTCACTGATAAAGGCATGAAAGAGCATCAGTCCCAAGAAGTGAACGAATGGGCATGTCTTTCCCATCAATCCAAAAAATAACCCATCATGATTTCCTAACCTATGTGTCTTCCATGTCTTATAAGGTTCTGTAAACTTGACTGGTTTCGTATGTAATATATTGTATTTTAGCGGTATGGAGTGATGATCAAAAGCTGTCATAGCACTAGATACACGTCAGTTTGCCAATAAATCTTGCAGTTCCAGGAAGCCTCCAATTGTTTTAAAAGATCAGAGAGAGAAGAGTGTAAGTCCAGAATTTTGGTTAAGGATATGACATGTATTTTTACAGGAGAGAATCTGTTCCTTTCACACAAACTAGTATTCCATATAGGAAAGTGTAGATGAATATCTTATATTGCACAAGCATGTACGGCTCCTAAAAATTCAGCTGGAGAGCTCTGTTTTTAGAAGTAGACAACCATAGTTTAATGTCAAAGTGAAAAGCTTAACGTGGTAATGGTTGGTTAGTTCATTTCCACTTATGACAATACTGGAGAAGAATATAATTACAGAACATATGTATAATACGAAATTTTGAATGTTTATTAGAGTATTTAGAATTCACGTGATTTTGGCAAACAGGAGTAGCAGTATGAAAAATGGGATACAATTTAAAAAGTGCAATGGCTAAATTCCAGGAAGAGTGATCAACAGTATAGGTACAGGACAGAACTAAGTTAGGCAACCATTCAATAGGAAAGGATTTGTGGCTTAGAAAGGATTGGAAACCAGGCATGAAAAAAACAGCAACGAAAAAGGTAATCCTCCCACTCAACATGGAAAAAGACTTAGCTGAGTGCTGTATCAACTCTCAGACTTCACATTTTGGAAGAAGCACTTGGAACTCTCAGAACTACTCGATCGAAGGGTGTTTTACAGTACTAAGTATCACTCTTATCCTATTTGAAAAGGAATATTTTTCACATATTAACTGAAACAATTTTTGAATGTACTTGATTCCATCAGAATTTTTTATCCCACTGCTGGTTTCTCTCTATGAAAAATATTTTCAGAGTTTGAAAATATTTTCATTTGTCATGTTCACAGGATCTGCATCATTAGTTTCATTATCTGCAGTTGCTGTAACACCTTCTGGAATGAAATCTGTGTTTGACTACAGTTGCAACAATTTGTTATTATCATCAGAACCCTGAAGTGTCACTACTACCTGAATGGGTATCACATGCATGCAACTATATGTGTCACAGTAAGTCCTAAACAAAATGAGTAGCAGCAGTGTTCTGAATAAGTGCAGCCTGTGCAGTATTTTCTCTTTCAAATTCAGGCCTATTGAGTAATCCAAGTGGCAAGTATCAAGAAGACAAACTATTTCAGCTGGGTCTTCTGTTGTGACACGTTTGGTTTTCATAGTAGTCTCTAAGCAAATGACACCTCACTGCCACTGTCACTGACCTCACCTACATTTTGGGAGAAGTCTTCAGGGTTAAGATTTTAAGCCAAGAATGTAACTGAGTTTTGCCAGGTAATTCCTACCTACCTCTGCGGCACTCTATACAACCTTTCGGAAAGAGAAGAATCTGGTAATGCATCTGAGTCCTTCTTATTTGGATTGTAAGCCAAAAAAGAACAACTAGTGATCAAATAGTACTGAGGACATCTAACAAATAATTAAGAGGAAAGCACAAGCACTAGTTCTCAACATGAAGCCACAAGGAAAATAATGCCTGGAAGAACTCAGATCAAGCATGTCTTTCTAAGGTACCCAGATGCTGTAAAATTGTGTCCACTTACTTAATGTCAGACATTTTTATTCTTTGACACCGTCTTTGAGCAGATACCATGTTTATTATGATATTTTGGAATTCTGTAAGGCAAATTGGATTTTGATTGCTGCAGACAAATATAGATAATCATTATCACAGAGCAGTAGAGGCTGCAATAAAATGTCTCAGCAAAAATTCTGATATCCCATATTAAAACTTAGCCTTATGCATTTCTCTTCAGCACTCCTCAGAACACTTCCTCAGATGCATTCTTAGACAGTAAAATCTGGTAATAATTATCAAACACCATACACACTGTTTACAATAGAGTCATATTTCTTCATTTGCTATTGCATAAAAAGTAGAATGCTGCTGAAAAGTGCCCAAACGTCTGCTATGCACCATGCCAATACAGCAGCTCAGCCAAATATGCAGAGAGAAGTTTGCCAAACAAAAGAAAACATAACAAATTGGTAATGGTTTCTATCTTGACAGAGAATGAAAATTATACCTCAATGTGTGGCCACTCATGGACACATAAAAATGTCTTAGAGGCAATCATTTTACCTCAGATAACACACCCTGACAGTAGAGCAAAGCATACTGGCAGGCTTTCCATTCCCATAAAAACAGCAATCATGACCTACAAAATGGCCTGGAGGAATCACGTCGTTTGTGTGTATCATATATGCATATGCCATACATTAATTGTATTCCATAAAAATAAAATAAAGTAAAATTACTCTCTTTTGAGATATAGATTTAAATTAAAAAATAATTTTAAAATGTCAAGTCACTATAGTTATCTCAAATATTCTTATACAACAAAGGTACTGAAAACATAAATGCTTAATCCAAAATATGCAGTTTAACTTCATGAGTGCTTCACACAATAATTAATAGCTTTTAGAAGATTTCATTGCTTTGTTAATGTTGTTTATAGCTAATTTGTGTAACATACATTTTACAGTTTACTTGGCCTCAAAGTAAATTATTTGGAAACAGACTGTCTCATCTGCATGTAAAGTTAATATGAACAGTTACTGAGCTGCAAAATTAATATGATATTAATTATTAGTGTACTATAGTTTCATATTATTCTAAGTATATTTTTAGTGCAATTCTGAATGTAATATTGTTTTCTGAACAAAAATACAACTTCATAATATGAAATTACAGCACTTAATTCAGTAGGAATTACAATAGATAGCACTACTGACCATTAGATATCAGTAGTTGCTCAGAAAGAAATAAGAAAGGTAAGTTTGAACTCTATAAAAGTATTACTGTGACAAGAAAATATGTGACATCAAGATTGAGTTCATAAAAAGTTCATAAAAAGACAAGATAAGGGAATCTCATACTGGACATGGGAGGTTTAGACCAGATATTTGGAAGTATTTCTTTAGCATGAGGGTGGTTGGACACTGGACCAGGGTTCCTAGAGAGGAGATCAATGCCCCCAGCCTGTCAGTGTTCAAGAGGCATTTGGACAGTGCCCTTAACAACATTCTGTAGCTTTTGGACAGCCCTGAAACTGTCAGGCAGTTGGACTGGATGATTGTTGTAGGTCCCTTCCAACTGAAATAGTTGCTTTATAATTCTTGGAGGACTTAGAAGCACTTTGATAGCACAGAAGGATCTCAAAATATCAGTGAATATACCCAGTGAATATATCCAAGGATCTCGAAATATATAGTTATCTCTCATCCTCAAACAGCCTGAGGTAGGAAAAGACATAATGAAAGAAGAAAACACTGTTTGAAGAAGCAACGAAATAATTTTAAGTCATATGAGATACAGAAATACTAGTTGTTTTAAAACACTTGCCAAGAACTTTGTTCAAGTTTCTATTTTACTGGTAATTTTACTGTAGCTCCGATGGCTTATGCACACAACTATGAAAAAACTGTAGGCAGAGACAGCCTATTTTGTTGGACCAGCTGTAGTGTTTGCCTTATAAACGCAGATGACACATCCTTACAAAACTTCTTTGCTAGGATTTCTTTTCTTTATTTCCAGGCATTTTATGCATTTTTGCATTATGCATACTTTTATGAGCATTTAACAGCATGCAGCCTAGGGATTCAAGATCACACTTGAAATCATATTGATTTTTATCCCATTGATTACCTAAGGTGGGTAGTTTGCATGAAAGATGAATATGAGACAACAGAGTACACACTGATTCCTTGACTGGGAGGCATTAAGGCAGTAACTTCTGCAGTGCTTTATCAACTTCAGTAATACTCCGTGCCTTGGGGTCACCCTACACTTCAGATGAATCAGTCTATCTTCATCTCATTCATCATTTAAAAATATTTACTGCCCCCAACTCACAGTTTTAGAAGGATTTAAAACTGCAGAACGCTAAATGTCATCTACTCTCATGCCTTATTTCTCAGAGTGCTAAACATTTTAATTGAAGCAGCTGCCTTCACATTTGGTGCTTTCTGCTACTCAAATTTATGCTTACCAGTGAGACTATGTTAGTACAGCAGGATTTCTACTGGTAAACACAGAAATCCAAACCAAAAAAACTCACCATCCTTCGTCATTATCTACGTCAGGTTCGGAAAGCTCATTTTCAGGAGTTTCTTCAATCGCCTGGGTTAACTTTGTTTTAAATCGGTCCAGCAATGCCAGTGTCTGAAATGAAACACATTTTTTTTAGAGAAGTTGCATATATCTACACACCAACAGGCATGCACAACATTTTTTGAAATTATTATTATGAGAAAAAGTACAATGAGAGTGATCTTCCATATGAATTTGGAAGTAACACTTTAGAGAGGGAAGTGAGAGAGCGAGAGGAGATGGTGGGTGTCAGAGTGGGACTACATGGAGAGCACCCATGGAATGAGTAGGCAGGCAATGCTAAGGCAACAAGAGCAAGAAGGGAGGGGCCTGTCAGGTGTGAATAAGCACTTATCTCACATCTAGTGGAATAAAAATGCATATTTAAGGAACAAATATCTGTAGCTACTTATAGAATAAAACAGCTGATTAAATGAAACTGCTGACAATGAATTTTACTTTCTAGACCTGCCACTGTCCTCTCTTAAAGTAATCCACTGTATAAACTGCAAACCATTCAAGCCTTGAAGATCCTTCACGACACCTGAATAGCATACCATAGTTCTTGTTTCTGATCATCCCATCTGAAATAGGAGTTTGATTATACAAAAGTTGTATGCCTGAACCTTGTGATGGCAGAGGAGGGCTCTTCAAAAAAAGGCATATGAATAATTTGCACAGCCCACAGCTTTTTTTTTTTTGCTGATATTTGAGACATTCCTGAAAATGAAAGCATGAGGGAGTAAGTGCCTAACTGAATTTATGTGGCAGGCTATATTTGATTTGTAGGTGATATGTTGGCAACCAATCCTGTAAAACACCTCTGTATGGCTGTGTAGTTTTGTTTGGTCAAGTTTTTCAAATTTAAAAAGAATAAAAACTAAACAAGAATAGAAAACAGAAATAGGAAATACCAGAAGTGTTCACTGGAATCAAATTTCCTTCTGGGAGCAATCCTAACTTGAGGAGTTTCCTGGCTTTTGAATTCTTTCAAAAACATATTTTAGCACTGCCAAGGGCAGATTTTGGAGGACGGTTTTTGCATTTACTTTCTTTATTTTTCATCTAATCTTCTGTTTAAGATGAGAGTGAGGAAAGTTTTGAGGATATTTGGGCCTGCAAATCATTCTAGTTCTATAGCTTTTCATACTATTGCAAACACTTGCAACACCTGAGACAGCAAATCTTTGCCTAGGTCATCAGAAGGAAACAAACTGACTCTTTTAATATGAAACTGTGAAAAAAAAAGCCACATTCCTTGTGTCTTGTCTAGTTTTCGCTGGTGACAGCATTCCTGTCTATTCCTGTGAATAGACCTGATGACAGAAATAATTTTGAAATATCTTAGTAGGCATTTTTGCAGTAAGTCACTAGATGCTATACTGTGCTTCGAATAACTTTATAATTTGACCCTTGTAGAACAGGAAGGCTAGGACTTCCATTATCTAGTATTTTAGGGAAACATACCTTTTCTCACTCTTCCTTAACTATTGCACTGAGGATGGAAAATGGTATTGTGCTGTAGGATCAATTAAAAGGAGTGTTAGACTAGAAGAGGATCTCCACAAGTGAAATGGATTACAAAGAACTTGATTAATTATTGTTGAATAGTTGCCAGCAGGGTTACATAAATAAAAATTAAGATCTACAAGAATATATATCCCTATCATCTCATCTTGTTTTCCAGTGATGTCCAGGACAGGGCTGATATACATTCATTAGACATGGTTTTAAGTCCCTTGATCCACACTGCCAAGAGAGCTTTAGTACTCTTTGATTCAAAGATAATGGGATTTTGAATGTACAAAGTTTCCATAAACTTCTTAGTTTAAGACTAAATCAGCTTTCTGCACATATAAATGTTTGCCAAATGCTGCTTTGAAGTCACTAAGCCTCAAGTTTCCAATCTCTTCTAGATTCAACATGTGAACAGGAACATCTTCATAGCTGAAATGACATGCACTTAAAATGTGTTTGATATACAGCACAGGTTTTAAGTTGATAGTTTTTCCACTTCATAGGCAGTTTCATATATTTAGCCATTTCAGACTTTCCTATTTTAGAAAAAGTGAATACTTTTGTAAAGCAAACCTTACTTTGCTCACATTTGCCTACTAAAGTCTATATACATCCTAACTAATTTTGAATAATAATTTTCATTGTATTTAAAACAGCTTCTCTTTTTACAGTACTTATAAGCTATTTCTTTCATTTCACAACAACAAGAATACTGATGAGTTTAATATTTTTAAACTGTAATGTAAAATGTTAAAAACCTCAAACAGAACAAATGCCAAATATGTGAACTTCTGTCCAGTGTTATCTTACGGAGAGGAAAGCATAAGGTGAAGAAATGCAAACTCTCAAATGTAATCAAGGACATCTCTTCATGACCAGCATTTCCTTTCAGAAGATTTTAGTAACTAAACTGGGAGTCCTTTCTAACACACATTGAAAATTAACTTACCTGTCTACCTGGGTAATTAAAATATTTATTTTTACGAAAAATAACTTTCCTTTAATGGAAAATGAAACAACAGATTTTAAAACTTTGCTTTTATATGAATGAAGAGATAAACATATTAAAAAATGAACATAATGAATTTTGTGGATTTTTGTTGCCCAGGCTATCAAACTATTACCTGATCTTCACGGGAAACTCCTTTCTTTGGCTGCTGCTTTCGCTTGTCTTCGTATTTTCTCTTCTCCTGAAGGTATTCTTCAACAACACTATTTGGAGCAGGTTCCTCCTCTGAATAAGGAAACATATTTGGTTAAACAAATTTAGTTTGGTTTCATGATTTAATGTCTTTTTGGAGATAAAATACCAAGCAAAACACTCCCATAAAACATTTCAGTTGTACTGCTTTCTCAGCAGTAGAATGATTTGCTACTTGCTGAAATGAAAAACACAACACTGTACTGGGCAGAGAATGAGTCAAAAGATTTTTGCTTCAATTATATTTTACTTTGGAGCCAGGGAAAGCAGGATAACAGAAATAAAACCTCTGATGAAAACTGTTGAAATTCCTTTAACCAGATGACCTTCATTTCTGAAGATCTTTCTTTTAGCAGTTGGAATGTTATGTGTATGAATATTCTTTGACTGTCTGTAAAAAAGTAGACAAATACAATTTATAGAAAAATTCATGGTTTTCCTCTTTCGTAGTCTGAAGTAGCCACAAATCAAGTCCTTGATTTTGCAATAGGAAAAAACCCAGTAACATTCAGATTTTAAACAGAGTCCATCTTGTCAATCAGGAAAAAAGTCTTTTTTATATAACAAAGTAATATATGGATGAGTCAAGAGCTCCTCTTCTTTGTCTTTTTTTAACAGTATCTTCATAGTAGAGTATTCACAGTCCCATTAAATTATTATAGAATAAATAATACATTAATAATTTAATGAGACAAAAACTGAACTGGAAAATTGATTAACACCATATTTTCACATTATTTTCTTCTTCTTGAATAGCATTAAGACATTGTACATATTGATTTAGTATACTTTAAATTTATGTACACATATTTACACAATTGTTATTCCTGGTAACAAACAGAAGTATAAACCCCCTGGATATCCACTGCAAATGATGAACAGAAAACATTATTGGAGAAAACCATTTCAAGAAATTTCAGGATATATTGCCTAGTAAACTGTAAATCTAAATGAATTTGTTGCTATCAGGTTTTTTAGATGACTGCTGACAGCCATATAGAAAAAGTTTCTGATTCCAAACTAAATTTGTCTTGTAACTCAAGTTTTCTATGAAGTTTATAAACACAGCACTTTTTAATAAAATGAAATAAATTTGTAATGTTATATCTACTTATAAAATATTTGTTTACATATTTCTACAAATAAAATATCTAATTTCCTTCTTATCTTAATTTTTACATTGCATTTAAACCCTTTCTACCCTTTAAAGAGTATCAGGGAAAATAATCAAACATAGTTAATACCATTCAGGGCTGGATTTTTTTGCTCTTTTTCAGTTCATATGTTCTATATAACCATAAACAGAGTATGACAGGTACCAGCAACATAAAGACAGAAAAACCCATCTTCCAGAAGAACCAAAACAGATAAATGCATACACACACACATTTAGGATGAATAAACAGCTACATGAAAGAAATTAAATCTGCCATAAAATCTCATGCAGCATAAAATCAGATGAACTGAGGAGACCAAGTTCAAGAAAAAACTACCATAAATAATGACAAAGCCCAGTATTTCCCCTATCATGTCAATCTCTTCTAGTAATCAAAAATCCCATTTTTAATTCAAACCAACCCCATGTCAAAATTATGCATTAGTTTTTGCATAAATGCATGGTATCCAAAGTGTTGACTATCTGGAAACAATGTAACATTTAGCCCCTACATAAATAATTTGAAGTACAAAACCATCCGCTTCCTTAAAAAAATACTTTCCAAATGTCACCAAAAGGTGACATTTACCTAAATGAGTGCTTTGAAGGGAATTGTATTTACCCTATGATCCATATAATTGCCCACCTATGACAAGCAAAAGAACTGAGAAGAGTGTTCTTCAACATTTATGAAAATGTCAGTCACAAACTGGCCAGAAACATTTAAACCTGGAATCCATCCTTTGATATACATCTGCTGAATTTAAATATGTGATCCTTAGTCATATAGGTGTTTTGACTAAAATTTAGTTTAATGTAATGCAGCTCAAATACAGTTCTCATACAAAAAGGGTAAAATTCCCCTGAAGTTATGTGTTTGTCTATTTTTACCACACTCCTGTGTGTGCCATTTACTCTTAATATCAATAATGTAAATTTCAGTTAAAGCCTTCTTTTGAGATTACTATTTCTTGGGTGTTTGCCTGTCAGAGATTTTCTAATCCTCAACTTCATGCTCTCTGCCTCCTAGGAAAGCCTTTTCGTAACTCAGACAAAAGATAATCAGATCCACTTGAACAAGCCTCAGAGTGAGTCAACCAAAAGAGCTGTGCCCTTGTATGCATCATATTTTTGCATCTTTCATTAAAATGACTCTAAAACATGCTTATAGCTCTTTATGAAGTCTTACAACCTACCACACAAAATTTAAAGCAAGCAACAAAACAGGAAGGATTTTCAAGAGCCCCTAAGTCAATGGGTTATTAACATTTTAAAATTTGAAAATTCCAATGATTACAAAACCGCAGAGTACTTTTTAATATAAATTATATATTCAGTTTTTGATAAGCAGAAATTATTTAATAAAGTTACTTTGTGTCTGACTGGTAATTAGCAAGCAAGGAAAAAAGTCCAGAAGAGAGACTTGGTGGGAAGAAACCTTTTTAAATGTAAAAATAGATTGCTGCCTACTACTTCATATCTCCCAGTCTACAATCCAGATTCCCTGCCATGTCTTTTGCAGCTGAATTGAAAATAAGAGGAACAACAGCACTGTATGATGGACTTGACCTTCATATCAAGCTTGACAAATTTAGGTCTGGCTTCCTGATTCAGAAAAAGGAAAAGGATTGTGACTTTTTATCAGACTGTATTAATCTCCTTAATCTAAGAGGATTTAGTCAGAAAAAACTTAATGAAAAATGACATGGATATACAGAAGTGAAATAACAATTACATTCAATTTTGGTATCACAAGATGCATAAGGTAATTTAAGTTACAGGAATCTTGCAGACTTGTTCTCTAGGAGGATCTCATTACAAAGTGTAAATAGCATGAAGCAGAGAATTTCTTCTTTAGTTTGAACAAATTGTTGTGCATATTCTGTCAGTAAGGATGGTGAGGGGGGAAAAAACCAAACCAAACCAAACCACACCAAACCAAACCAAACCAAACACCTTCCTTATTGAAAATGCATTTAATCCTACTTTCAAAAGAATTTTTAAGTACATTAACTATTTATGTAAGCTAGCTTGAGTTAGTATCTGTTGGGGGTTGAATTTTCCCTTTTTCTTTCTGTGGAATTTTTCCCATTGTTATGCTAAGTATTTGGGTCTACACCCATAAGCTCAGTTAACAGTTTTCTCTCTAAGGGGGAGGAGAGGGGCAACACCGGAAAAGAAGAGCTGAGGTGAGGGGCTGGTGCTCTGCCGCTCGTCTGGCTCGGAGCAGGACGGTCGCTAGAA
>VZTT01044229.1:7804-21321 GCA_013400855.1 Buphagus erythrorhynchus
ACAGAGAATGCAAAGAAAAAATTAAAAATTTCTCCTGTGCTGAGAAAAGCCTGCAGGAAAATTTAACATGTATTTCTATAAGTGACAATACTTGACAGACCTTGTTACTTACAAGGTGCCTTCTCTTTTGCATCCTTTGTTCTGTTGCACAGCTGAGATAATATGAAGCAAAAATGTCTAACTGTTAAAATAGAAATGAGAACTCTTCTTTTTGGATGATTGCAGGCACCCTTTGTTTTGCCCTCCTGCTCAACCTGCACAGACATCTCAACAATTTTCTTTGCCTCGACTGGCAAATCTAAAGCATTTGTTACCCACTGCTGTTTCTATTGCCCTCAATGAAGCTAAAGATCACCATTTGATCTTTAGGTGCTGTATGCAACATAATTTTTGTCATCGTTTTATAACATTCACTAGTCATTAAGTAGATGGCCTACAGGCTGAAATATGTAAATTAGCTAATTATCTGAGTGCTGACATAAAATTTAGTATTAACTCGTCTTCTCTGTAGGAACTGTCTGGCATTGTTAGCTCTGGACCTTCAGCACCTTCAATTCAGCTCTGTTTCTGTGAATATACACTGCACAGGACCCACGTGTTTTCTGTACCATTCTTGTCACCCTTCATGGCTTTTCTCACCTGGGTCTTTTCAAGCCTTTTTGCTGGTGTCAGACCAAAGTTATTTTTGGTGATTTTAATGCCCTCTAGTGGTACTTCTAGCTCTTATTGTAATGGCTCTGAACTAACTGTGCTATGCTGAGGCTGCCACATCAGCATGGGTATGCCTGGGGGCTTTCAGAGAGCACAGAGCAGCCTGTACCATCACAACCAGCTACTGCACAGGGAGTGTTGCACCTGTCACAGCTGCCTAAAAAGTTTGTATCAAAGTAAGTGACTGCAGACTTCCCAATCTTTAGCCAACCCTCCTGCCCATGTTCCCCTGCAAGCTCCTCTCACATGAGCTCTTCAGTCTGGTATCCCCCATCTCCCAGCCAGTCCTGTCCACTTGCCTGTTGGGGTGCGTGGTGTGCGGTATTCCCTTGCAGCTGCTTCCCACCTCACCCCAATGAGCAGAAGAGCAGCCACATCTTGGCACATGTGTATGCATCAGGCCACAGCTCCAAAATCTACTTGTGTGCAGGCTCTTAGAGAAACCAGACATCAAGTGAGTCATAAATTAGATCATTTCACCCATCCTCCAGTGTTTTTTTGATGGAACCTGGGTATGATGCCTGGAAAGGCTGACCTGGAACAAAGACTAGACAGAGCAAAAGGAATAAAATAGGTATTTATTGAAAGGATGCTCCTTGGGCAGTGCAAGAGCCTGGCCAGGGCTACTCCCAAGTCGAATCCAAGATGGATCCTGGTCACTAGTCTTTACAGTTTTATAAGTTTTGGTTCATCTACATATTGGGGTTAATTGCCCAACCACAGCCCCAGGTGCTTAAGACTCAGCCCTCTGGCTTGCCCCTCTTTCCTCACCGTTTCTGCTTTTTGGGTACTGGTTGTCCTTGATTCTCTAGCTGGGAAGGGATTGTTTTGTCTAACTACCCTGTGAAGAGAACTTACTAACACCTAACAAAGTTTCAGAGTTACATTCCTAGCAGCAGAGAGTCTGAAAAATATAAAAGCTAAAACCCAAGGCATCAGGTATATGCCATTAATTGTATGAATGCTACTGTCTAATGCACTGTGTATCATTGGGTACATCTCAGGAGCTCAGTGCCTGCATTTCTTGTGATGGCTGCTGCTTTAATTACAGATATACTTTCTGGAGTGAAATACAAAAATGCAAATCTAGAGCTGAATTCCTACATATGAACGCTTGTACTCTCAGAAATACTATACAAAATTATGTATAGAGAAATAAAAGAAGTAGACTGGAAGAAAGAAAAGGTTATTGGCTCTAAACATCTTCATCATTATTCCTGGCCCTTCTGATGTGCCTGTGCCGAAGAATAAATATCTGTTTATTATCCTGTGATTTCTGGGCTTCCATGATTTGTGGATTAGGAAAGTTTAGTCCTAGAGATAGGGTTTATGTATATACATTTCCTTTATATTTTAACTTAATTAAACTCTGAAATATTTTTAAATAAATGGTGGGTTGGATTTTATTTTCAATTTAAAAAAAAAACCTATTTATCTGGGAAGAAAGAATAAAAAATGTAACCGTTATTTTTTGGTCAAAAGGAGAGGTAAAACTTCAATCTTTAAAATTTTGCTCTGATTTATCAAAGGTATGATAGTGAGTGAAATAACCAATTCTTGTTTAACTTCAAAATTCTTGTGTAATATCAAGGTCTGTGAGATGGTGACCTATGAGATTAGGAAAAAAGGGACAGAAGGAGAATGGACACGAAAAAGTATGAGTGTGTAAGGTGGAAAGATACATAAAATGAACAGTTAGATGGTTTTGGATTAAATATAGAGGCATTAAGTGATGCATAAAAGAGAGATCAAAGGAAAATTCTGCTGCTATAAATGAGTAGGCAAATTATGAAATTTCTTTTTTTTTTGTAAGATGTGAGTTGAAACTTAAGTAGGTCCAAGAGAGGAGATCTAGGATTTAAAGGAGATCATTTGCAATTTAAATAATCTATCAATGAATCAAAACATGAAAGGGATACCAGTGTATGGAACACAACAGCTGAAGTTGAGAAAAGGATTAAACTACTGCTGTGATACATTTTTGAGTGTAATGAAATACATTGGTGAACCTTGGCTGATGACTAGTTGTTAGAGAACATTATATGTTAAAACATTTGAGTAGCTGTTAAAATGTCAGTTTATGAAGTAATGAAATCCATCTCTGGCAATATAATTTTTTTATTCTTCTAAAAGTTTTTCCAGACCAAAAGGTGAAGTATTAATGAACTATAACTTTTGTCAAACAGTAAAATAAATTTTCTAATTAATTTATGTAACAAGTATCTTTTTGACTAAAAGTACTGAAGTGATCATCACACTGTTTTATAACCATATTAATAATTGTATATTTTAAACAATTGCTGTAACATTACTTTGTGGTTTGCAAACACTTATCCAGTTTTCATTGCATTCTTTAATGCCTGTACTGTTTATTATGCAAGACTCTTAGAGTTTCTCTTATAGCTTCTTTTTATAGAAATCTAATCATCGACTGACAGCTTAATTGCCAAGTGTATGGAGGATCTACATTTTACAACTTTATTAGCTTTTTAATCTCACTAGTAAATTTTGCTTGTTTTTTAAGGTAAATTTCACCTAGACAACATCATCTTTCCAGAGCATAATTACAAAAATGTTAAATGAAGGACTGTATACAGATAGCAAACTGCATATGTACAGGTGGGTAAGTGTAGTTCAGCTCAAATAATACCTGGTCTTCACATAATAATAATAAAAAAAAGATAAAATAATAGATACAGGGAATAAAGACTACTGTTTAAAGCATCAAGACTTTCAGAGTAACATGACAAATTAATACTTCATCTTCATGTATTCTCTAAATTTGAAGTTTTCATAGAAAGAACAAACCTGAAACATAAACAGAATATAATTGGCAATGTTTGATTTCTTTACATATGTAGAATAATGAAAAGAGCAATCTTCAGCTTGAATAAACAATCCTATGCACTGTTACAGATGTACAATCTACTAATGTAGAAGTCATGTCAATAGTAACTTGGCAGATATTTGTGTGTTTGAAGAAAAAGTAAGATTTTCATAAGATGAAAATAGACCTCATTTCTAGAACAATTGAGTTATAAGGAGAGCTTTAGCATCTGCTAGAGCTAGGAACTGAGCAACAGCTAAGGAGGAATTGTCAAAATACTGGTCTAAGAGCTGGGCTCCAAAGTAATTGTACAGCTCAGTGATAGATTGGACTCATCCTTCAGTTTCAGGTTGTAGCAACAGTAGAAAAGATTACAGACGTAGCAATAAATCACTAAGATCAAAATATTTTGAACCAGGAGTTTCAGGAGAGAAAACTGAGACATTGCTGAACTTTTAGTTAATTGTGATTGATAATTGTTAATTGTGTACAAAGTAATGATTTGTAGGTAACCTTTTTAATTAGTTTTGGTACTTGGCTAATGAGGAGTTAAAATGTTTAAAGCTCACAGAACTACAGGCAACTTAATCTCACTTTCATGTTGAGTAAACCTTTTGATAGGCCAGAAAATGATTGCATTAATAAATGTATTGATAAAGATGATGCAATGGAGAACGGTTATTGTGGTTTTGTAAGGGGGAGTCACATTTCACGCTCATTTGTTGTATGAAGAAATCACTTGAGCACACAGCCAAATTTGATATGGTTTGTATGCATGTATGTATGCATTTACAAGAATCTGCTGCAAAATTGTCTCAGCAAGGTTCTTAGAGAGATTAAGCTGCAATGAGATTACAAGAAGGATACCTTAATAGAATCACTACTGACCAAAAGAGGAAAAAAAAGATTGATGTTAACAAAAAATACAAAGTGTGATGAAGTCTCTGGTGTTGGACATATTGTTTACTGCATGTTGCTCCACTGTAAAATTACAGAAGAGTAAAACTCATTGTTCTACTGAGCTGTGATCACCAGAATTAAAAATGGTACTGGCAAGGGTAATTTTGATAATGAACCATAGAGAATGACTTCTATACAAGGAGAAATTTTATAACTAAGGTTATTCAAATTTGGAAAAGGGATGAGTAAGGATGGTATAATTGAAATATATGAAATCATGAATGGCAGGTCAAAAGTGATTTAGGATATGTTGTTCACCATTCATGACACAAAAACCAGCAAGCTCCCAAGTAAATTATCAGGCTAAAGTGTAAATTGCTTTTCATATAATACATAATTAAACTGTGTAACTCATTGCTGCAGGATGTTTTTGATGCCAAAATATAAATCAGTTCAAAAAGCAATTAGCTGAACGGATGGAAGTAAGCCCCATTAAGAGCTATTAAATACAACGATGTGGGTACAACGCTAAAACCTCGTACTTGCAAAAGGAATCTTCCTTGAGAGAAGTTCCCAGCTTCTTTTTCTTTACTTATGCACCCCTGCAAAAATCCAGTCTCAACCAATATGGGAGATGAGATTCTGGACATTATGGGTCTTTGTTCTGACATAATATTAATAGTATTGTCATAATCCTGTCTGATTAGCCCTGAGAAGGATTCAGGGCTCTGAATGGAAAACCAGGCATATACAGAGCAGTCCCATGGGAAGAAAAGAAGATCAACTGCAACTGTTGCCTGAAAAAAATAAAGAGAAAATAAGTGATGCAGTAAGAGGTATGATTATTTTATCAAGATCTCGTTATGTCCCTACCCTGTGCATTATATATGTATATATAATTAGTTTGAATATTAGATTGAATTTCAAATTCTATAACATTAAATTAAAATTTTTAAGCTCAGTGAAATAAATTAGTTATCATAGATCTTCTTATGATAGCACAACTGTACATGCTTCATTCCAATTGACAAATCAAACACATAACAGAAATACCAAAAGGAGGTTATTCTATTCTTCATATAATTCTACATCTCATGGCTGAAATTCATATAAATTTTATGACTGTTATGCTCAGGATCGCCTCCAACCATTGCAGCACCCACAAGTCCTTTTCTGTACACTAAAAACCCCAGGTCCCATTGTCATCTTCCCTAGTTGGCTCCCTTGTCAGCTGTGTCAGGAAGTTTTTTCCACACACCAAGAACTCATAGATAATTTTCTCTCTATTGCCTTGCATTTCCAGCTGATACCTGGCAAGTTGAAGTGGGGCTAAATATTTCCTTTTCTTTTTTTTTTCAGGGATGGGGAGAATGGGGGAAAGCACTTTCTTTTAAAATGTTTTTATTTCAGGTTAAAGAAAAAATAGGTTTCTTGTAATCAGGCATTTTTAAGGGCTACAGCTAGCACTGAGAAAGTGAGGATTCAGAGTAGTGTTCTCGTTACACTTTCCCTTTTCAAGACTGTAGAAAGGAACTCTTCTCTTTCAGTCATTTTGTTAATGACCTTTGTCACCAGTCTTTGAACTGAGCTGAAGACTTTCTGTGAGGGTTTCTGCCATTCTTACACAGAAGTCTCTGATGTAAACACTCAGAAGAAGATTTAATTGATACACTTAAAATAATTAGAAAGCAACAGTGCTCAGCAGGGCCGTTTAGGACTAAAGGCTAACAAGGAACCAAATCCCCAGACAGCTATGTGATCATTAGGAAAACTCAGAGATAAAACATGACATTTTGGAGAGCTGGGATTCAAAGTATTTAAAAGAAAATAAAAATAAAGACAAAACAAAGTAAAACAAAAAACACCCATGCTCCATCCCTTCCCCCCCAAAACTTGCAGAAATAGTGGTGTGGAAAAGAAGCAGAATTTTTACATCTGTGAGTGCATATGTCTTCCATTTAAAATAAAATATTTTAATATTACTTGCAGCTGTGATTCTCTAGAGTTGACACATTCTTGTGAGGCTTTTGTATGCAGCCCTTAAAAAACAATACTCTTTCTAACACACGGTATTTAATCTTATTTTTCTTTATTTATTGTACTATATTTTATTATATTTTATTTTTTTAATGCAGAGATATATTTCCATCTATCCAATAATAATTTGTTCAGCTGAGTACTAGTGTCAAATTTTCTAACTCTTTGGAACAGTTGAAAGTTCCTTTAGGGTAAAGACTCTGTGTGTGTTGCCCACGAGTCATCTTCTTAGAATGTTAATAGTACTACAGCACGTCCAACTTTTGTCACCCACATTATGAAAGAGGATGAGGACTTCTCAGTTCAGCCTTCCAAATTATACTTAAAATATGCTCGCTTCAGAGTTTAGAATAAGTAGCCTCCAATTTGCAAACAAATGAACATATGTTTTAGGAAGAGCATGTGTGTATTAAACTGTGAAATGACTATCTGCAGCTATAGCTGATTTGTACTGCTTGAATCTAGTAGTTTTCATTACTTCCCGAACCCAGGTAGAAACAAAAATTATTCTGCAGACAATTTGTCTTTCGTGCCATTTTACTGCATGTCCTATGGAACAGTTAGCAAATCACTGTATCAAGTATGCCACAGAAATTAATTAAAAGCAGTGCATTTCCAGTGTAGCAAATTGCTAATGAGTCTCATTAAAGTCTTAGGATAATAATGATTACACGTCCACGGCTGGAGGATGGGCTTCACTGTCTCTGGTGTTCTCCTCGCAGATGCCAGGAGCAGCTGCACAAGCGCTGTGCGCAGTCCCTCGCTCATGGCACTGTCCGGGCCGTGCTCCATGGCCCTGCTGTGCGCGCACCTGGAGGACAGCGCTGTTCCCATGGCACAGCGGCGCGGGACGGGCGCATCCAGCATCCAATCCCCCGGCATCAGCTGCGGAGCCAAGGCACAGGCCAAGCAGAACTTTTGGGTAAGCCTCTGAGGGGTAAAACTGGGACACAGAAAAAGGAACCGGCTGTTTGATTTCCACATAACAACACTCCCTTAACAGATGCTGGCACTCATATTCCTGTAATGAATAATGGTGTATATCCTTAGTAACTTTCGCTTTTGTTTAGTGAGAGGGAGTACAGGCATTTTCTTCTCTCATCTGCTTTTTGCAGCAGTAGCAGTGGTGGCCTTGAGTAACCCATACTTTTAAGGATGTGCTTTCTGACTTTCTAAAACTCTCTGAAAAGTTATATAATTCAATAGCCTGGTGTTGTAAAAATGGGTGAAATAAAACTTAATGTGATTTTCACCAGTATTAACTGATATTATTGTGCTCCTCTGCAGAATAGGGAACTAAAGAAAACTTATAAAATAAGTTTGGGGTATCACCCCAAAAAATCCATGTTAAGAAAAATCCTCAAACCTTTATTATATTTTAATAGAAAGGTATAATTATTATTTCTACTATTTTTTTTTATTTATAAATAAATAGGATAAATATGGATCAGATATTCATAAGATGAAAGATGACAGGGACACAAAGTTTTGGAGGCAAAAAGAGCAAAATTCAAGACTTTGAAATATATATAAAAAAGCAGACATTTAGTGAACTACATAGATGGGAATTTGGGGAACTTTAGAAATATGTACACATTAAATCTAGACCACATGATGTAGAAATAGAAAATAAAAAATGAAAAAAAAAAATAAAACCATTAGAAATGCCCTTAAGCAAACCCCAAAGCCTTGGGTAGAAGAAAGATCTTTCTAGAATTTATTTGAAAAAAGTAAATACAAGTGTTCTGTTCAAATGTGAGAATTCTCATTTGGTTGAAAATTATTTTCTATGTTTTTAGGAGGGCAAAGAGAAAATAGTAACAGAACAAAATCTCAGCAAATAAGATACAAACTACTCAGAAAACCACACACAGATGAGTAGTATCTGACATGTCAAAAATTATGTCAAAGAGTGGAAATTTCTTTCTGAAAAAAAAATTACCAGTCTTTGTAGATGAGGGACACATTAGGTATCATACCATCTTGATATTAAGTCTAAGAATATTATCTTCCATGGTATTTTTCTAAATAAGAAGAAACTACTTTGTACAATGTTTGAGGATCATGACTCTGATAGAATTTTCACATTTATTGACTGTTCACAGGTAAAAAAGAAGGACAGTATATCAGAATGATCTGAAGGTAGCTTTAGTTCTGCTCAGTGTTTTATCAGACAGGATGGTGTAGTGGAAAATCTGTTTATTAAATTGGTAGGATGAATCATAAGGGTACTAGGAAGACAGAGGAGGTATTCAGAATGGTCTTCAGGCTGAGGAATTAATCTGAAATACCTGGATGCAATCCAAGAAAATCAACATTTATTCAGAAATAATGAAGTGCATAAATGGAAACTTATGAGAAACTGTTCAGTTTTGTAGAAAGGATTAAAGGATCACAATGAATGCAATCAATCATATAATCATAAATCACAGAGGCAACTCTGATAATAATTCTCTCCTCCATTCCCACATAATTTCATAGTAATATGGTATCCACCTTTTGCCACTGGGCTCTGAGAGAGACATGTTTCACCTAGAGTTCATCCAGAGTAGGACACTGAAAAAAAGAAATAGTTGAAAAATTAAACCCTACTAAGTAGCTCTGAGTATCTTAGGTCAAAAAAATAAAGCCCTAGGAGAAAGGATGAAGGAGGACCAAGGATACATGAAGGTAAGGGGTTGCTGCATGCCTATTCTACATATAGTCTCTTTTTGTAATATGGTGTGTGTCTGTTTTGAGGGAGAATATGGAAGGAGGAGGTTATTTATATAAAAATGGGATTAGAAGAGGTAATTTTTACAGAGTAGTGAGAATACCAGCAGTAAGAGAGACATCAATGACAAATACTTTGTGCACCTTGAAGCCTGTGGTCTCATTGCAGTGTTTCAGAAAGTCTTTGAACTATGTTGAATGGAAAAAAAAATAAAAAGAAAATAATCAAAATCATTGTGTTAGCCCACAGTCTATATTCACAAAGACATCAGTTGTATCTTGCTATCTTGCAGTGTCTGTGAATCTTTGTGCATTGCTCTATGCGTCTCAGCTGTCTGGTAAGGGGAACAGGTTGTTATTAATAGAGGATGATAAGAATGTCTCTTGTATAAATGATTTAGGAAATAAAAGGTGTTTTCTATGGTATTTTTTTTCTGTTGTTGTTGATGTTGTTTATCTACCTATTTTCATTATCTTTAACTGTTTATTCAATAACTCATAAATATTTTTTAAGTGTTCTTTCTTTTTATTAGGAGTTGGTAGCATCCTTCTATGTAGAAATTCTTCTCATAAATATGTATGCTATTTTCTTAGCACCCTAATTTAGTTGAATATAACAGCAGAAATCTGTTGGCATTGTTAATGACTCATTTTCTTTTAAGAGGGAAAATGTTTGAAGTTGACTTAGGTATAATAATTTCAAAACTAAATGGTATGAGCAGCACTGAGCATAATATTTTAGTGTCCTGAAAATGGTCCTGCTGAATTGTTCTTTGAAGTACTTTTCATTTCCTTATTTTTTTCCCTCCTTTTCAGTGTTTTGGGCTACAAATGAATTTCTTTAAAATATTCTTATATTCCTCTATGATAAAAAAGCATATTTTTTCATAACTTTAATTTTATGAAGATGCCTTATTATCACAAATAAGTGCCAAACATATATATATTAACATATATTACGATAGTCTCAAATAGTGATCTGGAATTCTTAGAGACATTTGGAAGAAACATGGCATATAGCTTTAACAAATGTGGCTAAAATGCTGAAGATGTTGTATTAGAGTACAGAGTTATACACCTTTCACATGCTCTGACCCATCATAGTACCTCACTGTACTGTAAAATCTGTCAAACCTCTTTGAATACTTTTTATTTCTGTTAGACTTATCCTGGAGTGGCTGATCTAATGAGGAACTGTGCAGCGATAGCTCATGCAAAGTCAGCAGAAATGATGCACATACTAAAAAATAAAAAAATAACTAAAAACCAGTGTCCCATTTTCTTTCCTCTTTTTCCTCTCCTTTTTTCCTTCTATTATTGCTTTGTTTTGTTAAAGCCAAAAACTTAATGAAAATCGAGGCAAAAGGAATGAATAGTCTGAAGGCTAGACATAGCTTTTGTTTGATCGCTTCTGGTGACGCCTCTTTTCTCCTTGGATGCTGCAACAAGATACAACAGCAGGTGAAATGGATGCAGTGAAGAGCATCTGGCTGAGTGGGTGTGCTGGATCTAAACTCATTTCTTTTCTGCTAGCCAGTCCTTTATATATTGCAGGTTGTTTTTTTCTTTTTTCTATCCCCCTTTGCTGTCTATCTTTTGCACTAAAGGTTTACACGTGCATCAGCTATTCTTGGTATCTGAAGAGAATCATTCAGAGGAAAGGAATTATTGCTCTAATTGAAAACTCTTAGAACACAGACCATACACACAAGCAGTACAACAGATGAGTCATGAGTTGCATCCTGAAGTCTCACATTGCCTAATTTAGAGATATACAGTAGTTTTACTGAATATTGTAGAAATATTCTTTCATTGTTTCATAGATGTAATCAGCATGTTGAGACTGTTATGTTAAGAACTTTATTTGGCAAAATATTTTATGAAAAACAGATGGAAGTAAGCAGTGTTTTGAATCTTTAAAATGGGCTTTGTTTTTCAGTGTCAGTGAACAGTGTATTGGCAACAAATTCCCACAAGGATTTTAGAGGATATGATGGCACACCGCTGTGGTCAGACATAGAGGAAGGAAGATGTACACAAGCTAAGAAACAAGATCTGCAGATTATTTTTTTGCTGACAATCGCATGGGTTTTTTTAAGAGTTGACTGCTTGACTCCTGATTTACCTCACAATAGTTTAAAGAGGTATAGTATCAGTTTCCCAGACCCTCCCTAGAATAGCAATGTTTGTTACACTTCTACATTCTAACAATTTGTTAGAATGCAGGTGACTTGAGAAAAGTTGCTGTTTATTGTAAATTTTGTCTTCTAGGTCCAAAATACACTGAACTGAGTTTGCAACTGAATATGAAGTTTATTATACTAATTATAATTTTCTTAAAGTACTTAAATACCTTAAGTATATGAACAATTATTGCCTAGCATGTTACGGAATGATGGGTGATTATCACCTAGTTATTATAAATGAAAGTTCATGAGATAATATTCATAACAGCAATATTGATATAGCTGGGTGCAATTTTCACAGGAGAACAAGAGAAAAAAAGAAAAGAGAAGGCTAATATTCTTGAGATTAAAATTTGAGAATAAAATGCCTGCTGGTTGAATATTTTGGTTACACATTACAGAAAATTGTTGCTGTTTGTGCCTCAAGCTTTTAAGGGTAGAAAAGAATGACAATCACAGACCACCTGCAGAAGTTAAAGTGAAGTCAGATTACTGTGGAAAACGTCAGATTTTTAATCATATGTGGGTAACAGCCATGCATAATGATCCCAGTCCTATGATGAGCCAGATAGCTTTCCAATTCCATATGTGATGACTTGATAGTAAAAGAAAGTGAAAATCACACCTAAAAGAAAAACTTAATTAACAACGGGAATCAATAGGCTTAAATAAGGAATAAACAGTTGCTATGTGTCTGTCTTTGTACTCAGTGACAGGTGATAATCCCACTTTACCTGGCTACATAGAATTTTGTAGATATAACAAGCACTATTAATGTGATATGAAATTGGTATATCCTGCCTGTGAGGAATGTTTTTATTTATCACATGCTGGAAGCTAGTGCTAGTAGTACAACAACAGCTGATGTTAATAGTGCAAGACAAGGACACTGCCCAGCTCCATGTCCCATCCTGTAGAACGTGGCATCTCTGCTTCTAATAGTTTCTTTTTACTGGTTTGAGTTTGCTTTGTAAACATACTCTTGTCCAATTTCCATGTTTAAGCCTAGTAACTCAGGAGTAACACATTTTTTGTCTTGTTTTTAGTGAGAAAATACTTTTTTTAATGCTTGAGAAACTGAGACCTGATAGAGCCTATTATATCTACATATTGATTGGTATAAACAATACTTTCTGTGAGTGTTTTAAAGATCTATGCAAACAGTGTAATTGATTAATTCGAATAGAATTCACTTAATTCTGCTGAAATTTGCCTTGCTATCCCCAGTGAAGAAATGCTATGACCACCAGTTAGGATACTGACAGATAAAAACAGTAGACAATCTATCTTGGAGGAAAGTGGACCAGTGTATCTAAGGACTGGTAATAACATTCAGCTTCTCAGTGGAAAAAACAAGGTCACTGTCAGTGAAACATAGTGGACAGCAATGAAATGTTTGCATCCATGTTTCATTCCAGCCATGCTGGCTTAGACTTGACATTCATCAGGATAAAAGCTGGGAAGGTATCTCCTTCTTTTCATATGGAAAATATGAAAAAGAATATTGCATTGAATAATGGATATTGAATATCCTAATTTATGACCCAATTTACTACCCCTATTTACTAAGCTACTAGATACTGTCAAAATCAAATTAGGAGAATATTCCAGTTAACAGATAGGAGCCTATGTCTTCCAGTTTTAGTACTAAAACTAAAACTAACTTTGAGGACATGAGCAGAGAATGTTCTGAACTGAGATATGTATTATATTATGGACATGGTGTCTTCTGTCTGGTGGCTGATATGAGAGAGAGCTATAGGGTACAAACCCTTCCAAGACCTTGGAAATGGTTGGAAGAAATTTCTCAGAAAATTGGTTTCTTCCTTGCTTAACTAATTAATGTAAAATAAAATGAAAACAAGTAAACAAAACTTTAAGTACTTGCAAAGTAACTACTACATGCTTCAATGGCAATATTCCCCACTCCAGCTGTACTTCAGGAAAATCAATCTTTCTTTTCTTTACCCAAATTCGTGTGCCTGCACAGCTAAAAGAAGACAAAGAGGAACTTCTTCAAATTGTGCATTGTCAGAAAGCGGTACCTTCAGGTATTCTAAAATGTATATATATACAAACTATATATATACAAACATCTTAGACACACTTCAGAACATTTATGCACTCATATATATGTGCTGGCA
>VZTT01044231.1:4943-40388 GCA_013400855.1 Buphagus erythrorhynchus
AGAGTCAATTCAAGAGCTCAGAAGGAAACCTTTGGCCCCCTGGCTGAGTTCATGTCTAAAGGGAAATGAAGACCAAGAAATCTTAAGACTGCATTCAAAGTCCTAGTTACAGGGCATTGCTGTTGTTTGCACTTAAAGCCATCCAGTGGAAGTTGTTATTTTCCTCAGATTTTAAGATTTTAATTTAGCAATTTGCTAGTGAGGAAAGAAGCTCCTTTTTTTTGGTCACTGCTCTGCTCACATTAAGTGTCCTTTAACTTTAAGCAGTGCACAGAGGATTCATTGGGTCTTGTTCCAGGCACAAATATCAAGAAATGCTTGAAAGCATCACAAATACAGAAAGAGGTTATTTATCAAACATACTTAATTGGTCATCCCAAGTAATATGACTTTCAATAAATATGTTCATTTTCCTGGACCTAAAGACAGCGCTGTTCCAGTAAATATTATTCAGTGGTATTTCTGATCTTTTCTCTCTTCATTTGCAAGAAGAATTGTGTATATGGATTAAATTTCTGAAAGCATTTTTATAATTACACATGAACTGAAATGGAAAAGGTGAGGGGTGAATAGAGCAATTATAATGTGGATAAGGAAGAGGCCAATGAGAAAGAGAGAGAAGATAAAGAGAGAGAGAGAGATTTTTTCTGAGACAGGAACTACTGAAATGAAACGAGGTTGCCAGTGACATTTCTGGAAGAAAGATTTTGGGACAAATTTAACTTGCTATTTTCTTTGAAATGTTGTTGAATTGTTGAAATATTGAATCTGGTATTTGGTGGTATTAAGTTGACTCTTAATACCAGATGGAAGATTTGTGTGGTCTTCAGAACATACCCCAGTCTATCTAACAAATTGCAAAAATACAGAGGTCAAATTCCCATGTTGAAGCACAATTAGAAGAATTTTTTGAGCAAGCTGAGAACTCCTTACATAGAAACTGCAGAAATTAAAAAAAAAAAAAATTGGATAAATCAAGAGTGTAACAGAAGGGCAGATGCATAAGAAGAAGCAATATTGGAGAGTTGCTAGAAATAGGAACTGTTGGGCACCAAATACTGAAACCTTGTCTGAAACAGAAGTAGCAAACAAGAAGCAAAAAGTCTATGTCAGCATTACTAAAAAAAAAGTAGAAATCCAAATGTGTGAGATGACAAGAATCTCTTGAACCAGCTCTGTCATCAGATCAATTAAGACATGGAACTACACCCATCTATTATCCCTCTCAGACACATCAGTCATTAATAACCATACAAGCCTGAAGTGTAGTGCAGCTGTGAAGAAATAAATTCAATACATTTACTTGGTCTCAGGAAGAGTACTTAAAGACTGTAGATTGCTGTTATTTTACAAAGAAATGTTCACATTTCATCTGGAAAAAAATTTATGACTGGGGGTCAAGAAAGAAGCTTAATCTGAATTAAGTGGTTAGTAGAATTGCTAAAATGATATGGTGAAGTCCATCCTAGGGAAAAACATGGTTAGTGTACTAAAAAAAAAGGCTGAGAAGAAGCTAGAATTTTTCACTGTAAAATATTGGAAAAGTAAATGCTAGGAGAGGAAGGAAGTGATTTAAGGCTAAGGAGTGTTTGCACAAAAAACTGAGGAGATTGAAAGAAGCAGCCTAATGTAACAGTCACAAAACTTAATTCCTCGTCTATCCAAGAAAGCAGATTCCCCAACAGCTGTGTAAGGGAATGAGTTAGGGTAACCCTGGAACCCCAGTGTGCTGCCTGAGCTTTGGAATGAGATTCCAAGATGCAATATCTGAAAGTTCAGAAGATGGACTTAGTGATCCAAATATATTTATACAGTTATAAATTTTCCCAAATTTTCACCCACCACACAGACAGCAAAACTTATTAAGGCTGCTCATGTTTACAGGGCATGGGGCAGGGGTTGTGGATATGAATCTAATGAGAGAACTGTTATTTAAGCTATCAAATTCACAGTACTAATACTGAATGCTTGCACAAAAACTTAGAGGAAATGGGTTTTGTATCAGCTACACATGCAAATCTGGCCCATAAAAGATTCACCTGTCAGTGGCAAAAAAGTTAGGTGGATCTTTTTAAAAGTCACCTTAAAACTATAAATTTACTGAGTGAATTATTCAGTGTGGATTGTTCATGCAATTCTTCTTGTGATATGTGAGAAGAATGAATTTGACTATTTTAAAACCATATACGTGCTCCTTTTTTATTCAGTGAAATTCCAGAGATAATAGAATTTATTAATGAAATTTACACTTCAGTGGTGTAAGAAGATATTACCAAAATCATAAATGCAAAACCACAAAATATATTGAAGCAAGCAGTGACCTGTAATTCAACTGAAGATTTTGTTTACATGTTAACCACCACGAACTCAGTAGCATGGGGTAGCATTTGGACACCCTGGTATGTTGGTATTTTACAGTATAGCTGGTGAAATCACTGCCCTTGGGATCCCCCTTTAAAAGGCTGGCCCATAGATGAGTGAAAAGGATGGAAGAGCTCTGTCTAATTCCCATGGGCTTTGAACAGGGCCTTTAATATTACATAGAGGTTGAAGCAATTTAATTCAATTTCAAAAATGGTGTTCAATTCTTTAGCAAGCTGGAGATACATCAGTTGGTCTTATTTTATATTTGATGAAAAAAATCCCCAAACATCTGACACCCTCAAGCAGGCTTCAGAGATTATGAGACAAAAGGTAGCTTGCAGTGTGACCTTGAGCAGAACAATGGCCATGGGTCTTGTTTGACTCAGTCCTTTGGAAAGATAGGATTATATTTTGTTTTTTTCCAGTGACAGAGTCAGGAACAAACCAAGCAAGTTGTTACAGTGAATAATTCACTTTATCATCATATCCCTTACTTCAAGTTTATCTCGTATCTACACAGTTTACAAGAGTACACCTAACATTTCAGTAATCTCCAGTTACTCTGTGCACCCAGACTGGTACTACTCTGTCCCTCTTGCCATAGCCTCTCCTGTTGTCACATGGTAATTTGTCATAATCATGGAGCCATTTTTAAAGACCCTTTCCCACTGTGGAAGCAGAGCCTCCATTCTTCATGGCTTACTGTCTGGTTTTCTTGTTGTCTGTATCTACTGCAATCCACTTACCCTGCTATCCAGATCATTCCCTGTCAGCAATTTGTCTTCTTTTTAATTCATCATGTTCCAATTCTATGTGTCATCTCCCAATTCTATCAGCAAGAATTTTAAGCTCTCTTTCAGATCATCAGCAATGTTCCAGAGTTTAGGAAGATGAACAGCTCTCAGCAGTCTCTCACTAGAAATTCATATTCTTCATATATGCCATTTATATCCATTTGAGGTGTGTCAGGTGGATTTTAATCATTCTTTTCACTTATCAAATAACACATAAGCTGAATAACTTGTGCAGTCTCAGTTCCCAACACGTGACCATGCCCTGATGCAGCCATGTTAGATAGAGGTGATTGCAGTAATTTTGTAATTACCACATAACATGTTTGGCTGTGTTTCTGGGGGACCTACAGCAAACCTATGGTCCTTTAAACATCTAGATTATATCAACAATGTGACTTTTGTCAACCAATTTTATAGAGCCATAAGCTTTTGGTCAGTTTGACAAGATTCCTTTCCAGCTGATGCAGCCTTGTTATTTTAGCCTCCCTTCTTTCTAAGTTAATTGAAACCAATACTAGCTAGCCATTATTTTGTTTGGGGAGAATGTCAGGGTCAAATCACCTATTCTATTCCAAATAATAGACTAGCATGAGTTTCCCTTCTGCCTTCTGGATCTTCTCAATCAGCAATATAAGAGGCTCTTCAGACAAGTCTTCTAAGGTTTTTGCTTAAGAGTAATCCAGATGCAGTATTCAAATTTGTTTTAATCTAATGAATATTATATTAATCGACAGAAAAGTCTTTCCTTCTCATTGAATAAGATTATCCTTTCTCTCATTTCTATCTAGTGAAGTAGCAGCACCATCATTAGTATTTCCTCTGCTCTTTTGTTCTTATTAGCCTGTTATTAGTCTGAATTCTGCAGGCTAAGTCTTGTCCTCTTTTTATAAGTTTTTATTTTTATCAGTTTTCTAGAATCCCCAGTTTCTAATTTCTATTATTTCTAGTATATCCTCAATATTTTCATCTGTTGTAAAAATAGTTTTAGTATGATATATATTTGTTTTGCAGCCAATAGACTACTTTGATTTTTTTTTAGTAGAGAGCCTGCACTGTGCTGTGAATTCAGAGTTCAAACATATTGTTTTCCAATATGTTTGTTTTCAGTTTTTACTTAAAACAGTAGGTTTCTCAGATGATTTTGCAGGTCCTCTGCTCAGGATACCTTCTGTTCTGTTGCCCATTGTCTTGCCTCCACCCTCCAGTGCTGGGTGAGCAGCTGTCCCACCAGGGCATGTGCCCTGTGCAGCATCATCAGAGAGAAGGGGCAGAGGATCAGTGGGAACAGAGTGGGGAAGGCTGAAGAAGATGTGAAGGCAGCACTTGAACTGGGAAGCAGTACAGTGGGACACCAAGGGTTTGATGAGCTGACCTGATAATATTTCTAAGCCATAAGCCTGCAGTAATTTCTCCATTATGTGGTCCTGCCCCAGGCAATTCCTTCTGGTCATATGCCTGCTCTGTTCCCTGTAGCAAACGTCCCCCAAATGTCCTCAGACAGAATCACTTTTGATTTGGCATGTTGCTTATGGCACCATATGAAAGGACAGTGTTTCTCCCAAGGTACTTCCTCACTATTGGGAATAGTTCAAAGCCAATCACAGAGCTAAACACAGCTCAAATTCATGTGACTTGAAGCTTAAGGAAACATTAACACAAATCTCTGCAAAAGCCAGCCACCATGATTTGTAGGTGAGCTTTCCCAGCTGCTTGTAAGGGAACAAGTTTTATGACCAGCTTGGTTTTCCTTTGTGCAGGAGGAGGTTCCTCTCCCCTTCTCTTCCTCCAGATTGCCTCAGCAGAGAGACAGACTGTGTGTCTCTCTGGGGAAGGAGAGACCTGTGGGCACAAGGGCAGCTGGAGTGCAGAGATGATGTCAGATGTGTTTTAACACAGCTGGCAGAATGCTATAAAACAAGATTTTTAGTGTTTGAGGGATTTGCATGGATTCCAGATGTTCCCTATATGATCAATCTTGCTATGTACACAAGAAGTGTGTCCCCATGCTCGTGTAAAACAAAGCCTGCCTGACCTAGGGAGTGAATAAGGGCACACTTGCTTTCCAGGAAGTCTTTTGTTTGCTTTTCCATTCAGATCTCATGTGTCAGGTCATCCACTGTCAGCCTCATGAGATTAATACAGGGCTTTATGTCTGCTATGATGATGTAATACCTTGATTTCACTGAAATTGAAGAATCTGTACGAAAGAAAATGGATTTTAAATTGCAACAACTTGAAGTAACCTGTCTGAGCCTTTAGAGATGGACACAGGTATTTGAAGGTACAAACCAGCCTTTGAACTGAAGATTGGGAAGGAGTCTTCTCTACAGGCAGGTCATGTTGTAATTGTTTCTAAAGCCTTTCTTGTCACTTCCTCTAATGAAACTGCTGCTGGCCAGGGTCAGAGACAGCCGTGCAAGAGCTGGATCCCTGGCTTGAAATGGTGCAGCAATGCCTGAGTTCCTGTCAGTCACTGTGAATTTATTCCATTGTAAATTGGATTGGGATCAGGCCTTTCACATTTCATAGAGAGCAACAGGTCCTATCTTTCAAAAAGCATCAGCATTTTAGTGTCAAAAAAGTCTAATGCCCGCATGTAGCCCCAACAAAAGCTGTGCAAGAGGACTACTCTGTGCAGATCAAGCCTTTTATTTTCATTCTCCACAAGCAATATTACAGCTTAAAGCTATTTACCATAGAAAGGTGACTAATAAATGAAACAGAAACTGTGAGCTGGAAAGTACCAGGATAAAAGCAATTCACAAACTCTAAATCTTAGGTGGAAGGCTTCAGGAAGCCAAAGCTGGCAGATTTGATTTGTTTTGTCTCACTGACTGCAGATGGAGCAGAGGGGAAGAGGGCATTGGGTTTATTGCTCACCCCCCAGGAGTTATTGCACTTGAAAGACTTTCAAGCCAAATATTCCAACTTTTGAAGACAGCACTCAAAAGAATTTCCATTGGCTCCAGCCATGGTCATATTTTTATAAATCACACCCTTGTGTCATTGCATTACAGTAAATACTATCATCAAGGACTGGAAATTGGGTGGGCTATGTTTGGGACTGTGGTCCATTGGGGAGCACAAAAAGTGGCAGGTTTGATGTGATGTGGAGATGGACACAGTGTGGGCAGCAATTCTGGAACCTGAGAGCTCCCCTGCCGTGGACCCCAGGGTGCTGCCCAGATGTCTCCAAGGTGGCTGGGGCACTGGCAGAGGCAGCAGTGGGGTTGGGATGGGAATGCAGTGTCCAGGCTGGAACAAATCCCACAAGCCTTGAGGGAGCTCAAGCTCCCTCCCTGGTCTGAGCCCCACACCTGCACAGCTCAGCTGCTCTGCTGCCCTGGGCTCAGAACTGTCTGGACACACCACAGCGTGCCATGGCCCTGCTGATTGCCAGGTGCTGTAGGTGTGACCTCAATTTCATCTTCCCTGAGGGGCCAGAAAAACAAAAAGCAACCAACTGAACCCAAGAGAGCCAGGAATTAGGATTCTTGTACTTATTTATGATTTCATCATGGCTTGGGTTAACTTACTGAACTAGCGTGATTCAAATTACTCACCAATAAAATGCAAATAACTGTTCCTCATGGGAGTGTAATGAGATTCCACTCACCCTTTCCTATTGCCTTGCAATCCTCACATTAAGGCATTTATTTCTGTGCAGGTGCTTTCCGGGTGGTTATTGTCTGAATGAGATGGAAGCAAGATTTGTTTTGTTTAACATTCACTGTCACACTATTTGAAAATCTCAGTCTGGTTTTACCAACCGGCTATTTTTTCTCTTCACGCAAGAAGAGCATCCTGAATACCAAATAATCCATGAAGTGTGTTTAAGCACAGTATTACTGGAACAAGATTGCTGCATCATTTGTGAACTTTCCCATGGGGAAACAAAAAGGCGAAGCTGCAATAAATCTCCAGGTAAATCTTGCTATAGTGGAGATCAGTCAGAGACATCCTTCATTCAGAGGCAACTAATTTATTCCTAAACCAAATAGAAAATATTGCTATTAGTGTCAGAATTTTCCAGAGGTTGAGAAAATTGCTATAGTTGAATGAAAGAATATTTTTAGCACTCTAATGACAAAATAAATTTGCAATTGTGCTTTTCTTGGCTGCAAGGGAAACAGCAAGAAAGTAAGAGACACCATGGTGTGTCTACAAGGGCAAAATATTCCTTATTTTAGGAGGATGTATGTGATTCCATGCAGTGACAAGGAGGAGAGTCCTATGGAGAAGAACTCATAGGGTGACACCTTGATGGTCTGTCCCCTCTGTGGGTACTAGAATAGAGGGGTTTAGCAATGAGAAAAAGGCTGAGTGTTTATACTGAATTATGCCCTGAAGGAGGAAGGTCTGTATTTAATGAGATTTTGTGGATTTTTTACTGTAAATGGTCATGAATTATTCACTTTTTTCTTACCAGCTTAAAAGTTGAAAACTCATGAGCCAAAAAGCTGTGCTTTTCAAATGAAAACAAAATAGAGGGCACTGCTGTTCCTTGGACTTCCAGGAGGAGCTTGCTCTGCTACACTTTCTACCAACTGTGGCTGCAAAGAGAGCAAGGCTCAGCTCACCTGTTTGTGGGTGCATCACAGCTGGTTTTCAATTCAGCCAAGGAGGGTAGCAAGTGACTCAGCTCACCCCAAAGAAGGCACTGCATTTCACTACAGGAACCATATCTGAACTCTCCTGAACTTATCAGGAAAAAGTTCTTCCCTGTGAGGGGGGTGTGGCACTGGCACAGGTTGCCCAGAGCAGCTGTGGCTGCCCCATCCCTGGGAGTGCTCAAGGCCAGGCAGGATGGGGCTCTGAGCAGCCTGGTCTGGGGGAAGGTGCCCCTGTCCATGGCAGGGGGTTGGAGCTGGATGAACTTTAAGGTTCCTTCCAACCCAAACCATTCTGTGATATTGACCAAGACTTACTTGGCTACAACAAAAGCTCAGGATGATGCTTTTAGGTCAGATACCTTCACTGCAGTGATGTAGATTTCACCACGATGGACTGTATAAAACCCAAACAAATGCAGTGTGTCCAAGGTCAGGTCTGCAATCCCCACGTGTGCCTCAAATCAGGTCTCCATGTGTGTCCCTGCCCTGCTTATGCTCTTTGTGGCACTGCAAAGACCATTTCATGTGCTGTGGTTCAACAAATTTCAGCAGCTGCTTCAATGTATGCAGCTTAATGCCAGGGGAAAAAGTTCCATCTACTCTGGGAAAACACCAAAACCAGCATGTTATGAATATTTCCAGGGTGTGGGGGTGGGGGGGGAGAAGATGAAGTAAAAAGAAGTTAGATGGATTTCTAAAAAATTATTTATTGTATTTTTTTTACAAAGGCCCACATTTTCTGTAGGGTTCTGTGGAGAAATCTCCTGGTTTGGATCCCTTTTAGCTGGGGGGAATGTGGGGTGGAGAAGGGTGGTAGGGGTGGGGAGAGAATTAAAGAGAATTGCACCTGAATCAGAAAATCAAGTTCCTTTCCTCCATTGGCTGTCTTGTCTTCTCCTCTTTTAAGAAACAGTCATGATAAAGCCTCAAATTGTCATAATTATGTTCTTTCACATTGTCTTACAATTTAATTATTATTAAAGAACCCATTTGGATATCAGTTATAACAGTCTATATTCAGTATGGTTTCTCCAATATCAATGACATTGCAATAGTATAAGTGAGTTCAAAATGAGCCCTGAAGCCTTCATTATTCTCTGGGAAAAAAAAAAAATCTACTCATTTATCTCATTCTGAATTTCAATGAAGCCCTCCGTAATATCTCTCAATTCCAGTTTTAAGTACTGATAGTAACCTGCTGTGTGACACATATAATATCCAGCATTGCCTGTTGCACCACATGAATCTGTTTCCAGTAAATAGGAATGTGCCTGAGGTAATCTTTGAAAGTGTGTATTCAGTTGTGCTAGAGGGCATTTTGTGGTTAATGGTTGTAACTGTTATAGTCTTGGATTCAAACCCAAATAAATTCTACTCCATCCCGATTCCTTTGGTAATTTGCCTATATCATAAAGCATCAGTGCAATGTCTTATGATGCACACAATGAGGAGAGTCCAGAAATGCAGGTGATTTATAGAAATGGTGAATTGGGCAACTATCCAAACTTAATTCTTGCTTAGGGCTTGCTCTTGCCTTTCATTGCTGTAACACTGAGGTACTTGGGTTGCTCCCCTCTCTTCTGATTATGCTTTCATGAGAGAGGCAGCTGTGTGGGAGGTTTGGATGCAAAGAGCATAGAGATCAAGCCTTGACTTGGTGTGGAGCTGTTTAAAATGCTTAGGGCTATATTCAGATCAGCTGTTGAGATTTGCAACTCCATTAGTTTAATTTAAGGGTGTATTTAAAAGTAGAAAAGTTCTTCTCTTTGGATTGCCTTTTTTAACCCAATGGTTTGATTTTAAACAACATTTTGAAGAACTGTAAGTGAATCCACATCCAGAATTACATTGCCAGCAGCAACTCTCAGAAATGTCAGTAAAGATAATTTTGGATCTGACATATTGTTAAGTTTGGATCACTCCCTTGTCAGTGAGACTGAACTTCTCTGCAAAGCATCATTAGCTCATGTCTCCTCTAGGCAGAAGCACTGAGAATTTTATATTTAGGGAAAAAAAAAAGAAAACTGAAAAGAAAAAAAGAAAACAGTAGAAATGGCTAGGAACATCTGTAGAATGAAACACTCTTCTGTGTTTATAGTCAGGTACACAAATTCCCATAGTAGATTCTTGAGACACCTTTGCCCTCCTCAGACAAGGCCAGTACTGAAGACATCAATTATAATTTTGTGGATTTTCTGTATTTTGGTATATTAGTTCTGATTCCCTTTCGTTGCATTGATCAGATCTCTGCCTAGCAAAGAGAAGGTGGGAAAAAGTGCTGTGTAACCTCTGCAAAAATGCAGACAGCATCATTAGGCCAGACTAGCAGATGCACAGAGCTGTCACCTCTCCAAATTAGTGAAAATGAGAAAGAAAGAAAGAGGCACAGGCAAGCAAGCAAAAAAATAGAGAAATAAATAAAAATGAAAACATGCCTCTACCTCTCTGCTTTTAACATTTTTAAATTGGAAAAATTCTTCAACTTCAAATCCGTCAGCTTGTATCCTGTAATTACTGCCAGCCATATCTGTTCAAGCAGATATTATTCTAAATGGATAAGCATAAAGACTCTGATGCTCTTGGTAATAAGTGTGACTGAAAGAGGAATATCATTATGTGTTGATTTATATTTACCATTCCTCGTCCAGGTGCTTTCCTTCTCTGTTAAGTATACTGAAGATTATATGCAAAATTGCACAACTCAATGGGCTGAAGAAGTTTGATGGCAACACTTAAATTGTCACTGTTTTTCCAGAGTTCCTCCTGCGGGTGATCTGTTGATGTTCACAAAGATCTATTCTAAGAAACCAATTGCAGAAGTTCTAAACTTTACACATTCCTTGGTAGCAAGGACAATTTTACAATTTTAGGAAAGTTAAAGAAGGAAAAATGTTATTGTTAATATTTTTATATGGAAATAGAAACCTAGAAGTTTGTATTTCTCTTTGTTCTATTCAACCAAACTGGAGTCCTAAGGCCTCGATTGAGGGCTGTTCAAACTCACAGTCAACAGTTCAGAGCACATCCAGATCCCAATAAAGTCACTACAAAGACTCATTTAAATCAGAATCACAGGGTTATGGGACTGTAAGTATCCAGACCAATGCTATATGTTCAGAAAATTTAAGAGATTTCCATGAATCCCCTGCAATTCATGACTTGCACCCTTGTAACCTTCCCTGACCACAAGGTAAACTACAGCATGAATCTCTTTCAATAATCTGTAAAGGAACTGCAGGAGACACTGCTCAGATGATGAGCAGTATCCCATCCCAAATCTGCAGTACAATTGATTTACTGGTGTGTTGAAATCCCAGATCTTCTTTAGCTGCTATTTTCAACCTGTTTATTTTCTCTGGGTTGCCCAGTGGCAGGATGGAGCTTCATTTTCACTCCCATGCCTTAATAGTCAGGACTGGTCACTGATTTTTGTCCAGTTAAAGCACAAAAGTAAAGCTGCATAGGAAGTCTAAGGAGGCTTTGATTAAATTCAGGGCTGCTTTGTAGAGGAAACAGGACAGATGGACACAATCACTGAGTGGTTCAGCCTCCTGGAATCAATGACAAGTACTAACAGAAAAGAAATTAAAGCTGGGGTCCAAAAGGGATCCAAATATAACCACATTATCTCATGTGTCTCTGTGTTTCTGGTGGTGTGTCAGTGAGCAGTGATGTGTTGCATCAGATTGCCACATCCCAGGTACTGGATGTCATATCAAATAAGTGAAATACTGCCTAGCAAACACCAGACTTAATATGATTCATCACCCTGAATAATCAGTATGTTGAAACCCTCTGTAATCTGTGCTCAGAAATAACAGTGGTATTTTTTTCCCTCTAATCTATAGCTGTAGAATGGAAACCATAAGGTCAGATGTGAAATACGTTGGAGACAAGCCAGCTGGTGAATGGGGGGGAAAAAGGGTTTTAAAAGAAATAAACTCACAGAGATTCTTAGGAATAAAATTTAAGTATCTTTCCAGGTGGAAGGATAAAATGACATGTCAGCTGTGTCAGTAAACTGAAAGAAAATGAGAAGTCCCTCTTCTCCACAAATATCTCATGTGTGCCTCAGTTTTCCCCAAATGAACGTAATATTTTAATGTACCACAAGGAGACAATGAAAATAAATACGTTAGTGAATGTGAAGCACTTGAATCCTGTGTCAAAGAATGCACATAAAAAATGAGCAGAAATTCAGGTGGAAGACTGGACATACGTGTCTTAGAACATTTCTTACTGAAATGCAGATTGTAAAATAAACAAACAAAGAAAAAACCCAATGAATTGACACTGAGTTGGTGTGTTTTCCATCAAGTTTGAGAACTCAGTCAGACAGGCTTTGTCTCTTCAAGCTCAGGCCAAACTTGTGGGGTTTGGGTGTTTCAAGAGTAGCAACAGTTCGAGCCAAGATGTTTCCCCTTCCTGAGGCTGTAGAGCTGTGAAATTCTGTCTCAATGAGAAACCCTTATTTTGCCAAAGAGAAAATCAACTGGGTGTTAAAGAGCCTACACTGCTCACTGTCTGTCAAGCAACCTCTCCAGTAATGTTAGAACTACAAATGGAAGTTACTAAATATTTATTTGCATCATTATATAAAATGTCGCTTAAATCTAACACTAGGACATGGTTTTGGGACTACAAAGGATGCAGAGATGTCTTTGTTTTTGTCTCTTTTGTTTCAATGAGCTGATAGAATGTGCTTTTACAGTGGTCCCACAGCATGTACTGCGACCTATAATCATTACTACATTTTTACTATTAGCCTGTATTAATGATTCATTAATGAATGAAATTAATTTCTTAATGATTTGCTATATGTAAATCATGCACATTTTAAAATTAGGAAAGAAAAGGCCAAGCTTAATGAAGAGTTTGGAATCAGCTGGGGTAAAGCTAAATTAAATTGTGTGCTACAGAGCACTGCAACCATGATTTGAAGTCAGAATGAAAGGGAAGGAAACCAGAAATCATTTCCTGATTCTCGCAGTGTATCAAATCATGAATGATCAAGATTTGCTAGTATATTTTAATTAAGAGCAATCAAGGAACACGAGCCCTGAAAGGGGATCTCAGCTGTCTCCTAGTGTTCACACTGCATGAGGAAAATACTGCACTCAGTTGCCCTTGCTGTCTCGTGCAGCCCATGCTGAAGAGATGCCCAACATCACACCTGACAGTCTTTCCCCATGGAAAGGACACTCAGTCACCTCAGCATGGACTGCAGGTCCAGAAGAGGGATTTGTCCTTCAACAGTGATCACAAAGTGCCCCCTGACTGTGCTTTCACAGCCCAGGGCTGTGGTATGCATGAGGGCACAAGGCAGAGGCAAGGACCCCTCTGCTCAGGGATGAGTGCCACAGATGTCTGCTGTGACTGAGCCATTTTGCTCCAGATGTGTGGATGTGACCTCCTGTGAGGTCTGTGAGTGGCAGCTACCCTGCAGTCCTCGGGGACACAAGTGCTGTGTGAAGGTGACAAGGCATTCCCTGCAGTGGCAGCAGTGCACAGTCACAGAGCAAACCACAGGTGCTGGTCTGAGTCTGCTTGTGAGCTGCAAAATAACAACTCGAGTCCATCTAGAAACCACAGCTGGATTGCAAACAATGTCATTAAACAAACAACAGCAGTATCATCAAATCTGTTCTCTGAAAACTCTTTACTTGTGCTGGGTTAGTGCACAAGGGAGACACAGCAAACATGCTAATGATTTTGGGCAACATGTTGCTCTTACAGTAATTGCTTTTACTGTTATCTTGGAGACTTTGAAATGACTGCAGCAGATGTATTTTGTGGTGCACCCTGGTACAGTAGTGCTTCCATTTATTATTTATCTCTATTTGGCTCTCTTTCACATTTTTCTGTGTTTTAATGTCTGTTTTATCTTGGTTTCAGAGGGCCTGTTCCCGGTTCTGGAAGGCACTAGATTGCTGATTTGACATCAGGCCAGGTGCTCCCTTGGTATTAGCACTATAAATAAAAGTAGAATCAAAAAAATCATAAAATAATTTAGTTTGGATGGGACCTCTGTTGGTTTTCTGATCCAATCTTCTGCTCAAAATAGGTCCAAGTTTGAAGGTAGATTCGGCTGTCATGGTAGATCAGGCTGCTTAGGGCTTTTCTCTGACAATTTTTTTAGGATATTTAATTGTGCACATTTCACATCCTCTCTGGGTTACTGTTCCAGTGGTTAATCAAACTTCTTCACATTAAAAAAAAAATAGAAAAATAATCCTAGTATCTAATCATTGCTGCCCTTGTAACAAAATATGAGCGTGGCACAGTGTTCCTCAGCTATGCTCTCCTGAGAAAGGCCAGCTGCATATTTTCCATAACCTCCTATTAGGGAATTAAAGGCAGAAATAAGAAACCACCTTAACCTTCTCTTCTGAAGGCTTCTTCCTTAGCAAACCTGGTTCATACCCCCTCTCCTAGCATAACCTGTGCATTGTTATTTTAATGGCCTTTTTCTGGGCTCACCCAAACATCTCAATGCCTGTTTTGTACCTGTAGCCTCAAACTAGGGGTGTGTTTGGTAAGAATCACTCTGGCAACCCTGAACTCTCAATGTTTCCATCAAAGTAGGTTCTGACCAGAGTCCAGAGTGAAGCTGGAACTCAGAATTATAGGCACAAAATGAGAGGCTTTAGTAGCTGAGGGGGTACAAAGGAATCTGTGTTAGAAACCAGCATGGCTTCTCTGGTTTTTCCTTCCTGAAACCAAGGGTCTCAGCACTGTATGGGCTTAAGAATGCAATTTAGGCTGTAGAAATTGGAGCTCTGCATTTGAGCAGAGAAGGAAAGGATTAGGTAAGTACCAGCTCACAGTGATTATTTGTCTCCTTCTCCAGTGTTTGACTGTTCAGAATTGTTTCAGCTTTTGTAGACTACAGCCAGTTTGACACATTCTACTGCTTTTCTTGTCCCCATAATCAGTGCAGACAGATACAAGCAGAGCTATCTCCAAAAGCTCCAGCTCTCCAGAGTGACCTTCATGAGGGAGCCACATTAAAAATGCATCATGCAAATGCAGTTACACAAACACAGCTATGTGGGATCCAGGATTTGGGAGGGAGAGGGGGGTCCAGGAGAGCTGAGAGCCACAATGAGCTTTAGTCCCCATTCTCCTCTGGAGCACAGAGATTCCAAACATGCCCTCAGCAGCCCACAGAGCATCTTGGGGCTAGGCATTTTCAAGGAAAATTAGAACACCAATCTTCAACAGACAGATGTAAGTGGCTGAATGATGAAAAACTCAATAGCAAGACCAGAAGACCCATTAACATTGGGATAGATTAGGCAGGCTCCTGGAGTTCTTCTGGTTTAGTTTTGCCTGAAAGGAGTTTGGTTTGCATGCCCCAGCACCCCTCTCTTGTGAACTAGAATACACTAAGTGAGGAAGATGGGCCTGTTCCCTTCAAAACTGCTCTTCTGATCTGAGCTGAAGTGCTCATGTAGAAGCACTAAAGTCTATTTCCATTTCACCTCCAGTCCAAGGATATTAAACAAAGTAGATGTATCTTCCTGTTCTGTTAGGAATGGAAATATTTATTTGACAGCAAATAGCATGGAAAGGAAGAAAGTGTGCTTTGGGGCCTCATCAAATTTTTCTAATTGGATTTTAGTGTGCAATTTCAATCATGTTTTGCAGTAAACAAGATGATGTAAAAGATGTACAAACCTATTCCTTCCATTGTACAAATCCGTTTGCCTTTGGGATCAAGTGTAAAATGTGCCTTACCAATTTCACTTTTAATTGGGGTCAGTATCTGGGGTCTGTATATTGGCACAGTACATATTAAACATCACTACTCTTTATAAAGTGTTTTTTCCAAGCGTAAAATATTATTATTCTATGATTCCATGATTGTCTAAATTGCCCACCATTCATTAAGAAGATGATCTCTAAATATTGCTAGGAGGTTGAATCGTGCTCCTGTTGTTGGAATTTATTGAGTATGACTAGTTTCCTCTGTGTGAAACACTGTAATAAAACCATAAAGCAATGCATCAGAGCTGTGATATAAAGGACACACTTTTTATGATCAGATCCTGTACCTGTTATATAGAATATCTGTTCAGAATAAATGTGACAGACTCCAGAGACAGTGAATCACTGAGCTCTGCACTTCTCCCAGTCTCTCTGCTGGATGCTCAGATATACCTGTGCACACTTGTAAATATCTCTGACATCAACTCGCTTCTCCTCAGGGACAGGGAGAAAAAAGAGTGAGGACAAATGTCAGGGAACTGCAGTTATCACTAAGGAAGTACCAAGCCAGGGAAGAATTTGCTCCTTTCCAGAAATGGAGGAATACATTCTCCAGAAATGGAGGAATACATTCGCCACCAAAAATTTGTGTTTCTTTAAAATGTTTTCATTCCACTAGACACAAAATAACGTCTGTGAATAACCCTCATTCAGTCATCAGGAGTTCACTGGGTTTGGCTGTTTCAGCTGCTTTGTGTAGCTCATGGGTCAGACACTGCCTTTGTGCACCCCCAACTCCAAAAGTTTTCCCTCTGCAGATGTCACCACCAGCAGTGCATATGTTGAGTTTCAGGATGCCTCCAGCTGATCTAAGGGGATTATTGAATCCACTGTAAATCCTGCCCACAGAGGTCAGTCCTACCTGCAAATGCACAGAAGCCCCTGGGCTTTGGCTGAGGGTCCCTGGTAGCTGGCATGGGGTTTGTGACAGTCCCTGTGTACCTGGCAGCTCTGGGTACCCAGCAGCTGACCTGTCTGCTTCCCCCATGGCATTGCCACCTGTCCCACATCTCCTGACAGGCTAACCCCAAGTGGTGGCCTTTGTACCAGTATGGCACTGATGCTGTTTCTCTGGGGGGATGCTACGTTTGAGAGCCAGACAGAATCAAGTCCAGAATTCATACGAGAAAGAGAATGATTGTGTTTTATAAAGCTAAAAAAGCAATAATGCAAAGATGTCAAATTAGGAACAAGGTCCAAGTAAAAACCTGCCTTTGAGCAGAGATTCTTTGGGCATACCTGTTGGCCAGCTTCCTCTACTTTAATAGTTTTCTATTGCTATAGTGGAAGCTACTGAATATATTGCACTGGTTTCTGTAGCTGTCACAGGAATGGCAGGTGTTTTTGCTCCTTGGGAGTGATATTCATCCTTCTGCCTGTCTCTTAATGTACTAATATAGCTCCATGCATACTGCAGCTTGCAATCTTTAGTGTAGTTCCCCTTACAAGGTCCTGGGATGTAAGCAAGTACTGGGAGGTGAGGAAGCATTTTCCCTGTTTTATAGGATAAGTGAGACAGGAAAGAAATACAGGAAAGATGAGGGTTTACAGCACATAAGCATCTATTGCTCATTTAGAAGAAAAATAAAACCTCTGCAGGATCTTCCATGATCCATTCAGTGTGGGAGGCAGAGGAGGTGAACCCCAACATAGCACCTTCAGCCTCCAGAGGGGGCTTCTCCTGGGATCCCCACAACAATTCCTCTCCAGACAGAGGGGAGCTCAGCCCTAAGGGGCAATGGTATCAGTGGTTTTCCATTTCAGCTTGGCATGTCGTCTACAACTAACCTGCAACACAAGGAATTCCTCCCACAGAGTTCAGTTACACATCACTTTCTTTTCCAAATAAATTAACACTGATTTTTTTAAACAGGATTGCCTTCTCTAACTAAAACATGATCATGAAGAAAATAACTACAGTGAAGAAAGAAGTCTAGGAAAAATGTGCAAAAGCCATACAGAAGTTATCAACAGCCTTCAGTCCTCAGGGCAACCTAACTAGGTTCATTCTGTTTTGCAAAAAGATATGGGTTTAATATTCAGACAATCCATAGCTATCTGACTTAGAAGTATTTCCTTGGATTAGTTATCCATGTATATCTTTAGATAAAAACATACATTGGCTAAAAAAAAAAGGAAAATATAGGGTCAGTAAAAAATATTCTACATGCCTACTTCAGCAGCAGAACATGAGGCTTTAGAAAATAAAGTTTCCTGTAGAAGAATCAAAAAACCATTTTTCTCTAAAGTAGAGAAGTCATTTTGATAGACTGAAACATTCAATTTATCAGCACAAAGCTCTTTGTTTCAGTTCAAATTGTGTTGTGTAGCACTAATGATGACATCATGCAAAGAGAAAGCAGGAAGATAATAAAATAGATGAAGTGCAGGAATCCTGCATTCCAGCTTTTCAGATTGTTTGTGTTGATTAAGGTTTTGTTTTGATCAAGGCATGAATAAATACTGGAATGAAAGCATTTCCCACTCTGTAGTAAAACCTTGATTTACAACAGATTTGATTTACAACAGCCTTGAATCAAGACATTAGGAAAAAAGGTGTTTATCCTTCTTTGACATCCTAAGTTTGCCTTTGAGGATGTAATTTTTTAATAAATTTAAGTGAACCCAGAGCTGGACTATATATTAAATAAAATTCCTCCCGGGGTAGAGTTTCAAGTTTACATCTTTCTCAAAGAGCAGATTTAAAATTCTCTCCTCTCTAGAATTCCTTCTAGATATGTGGGCTCCAGTCATGCAGGTGTCCTTTCTACCCACCTCTCTAAGTGACTGTCAGCTTATAGCTGTGATGGTTCCTCACATCCTGTCTCTTGGTAATAACCAGCAGGTAAGAAAGCAGCTTGGTGGAGGTATTGCCAGTGCTTTCAATTGCATCCCAGCTCATCCAGGCAAGAGAGACCAGTGTTTCAGTCAATGGCAGCTCAATAAAGCCTTGCAGAGCTGTGTGCACTGCACAGCTCCCCTGGGACAGGGCTGGGTGTGTGGCTACACGGTGCCCTTGCTGTGTACATCTGTCTCATCTGAACTAGCAACAGTGCCACTGCAGGCACAAAATCCATCACAAGGAAATAGTGATGCAATATGCCTCCTTTTTGTGTTCTGCTACACCAGGGTGGTAATAAAGTTTGAAGGTAACAGTCAAAATCTATTTCTAACTCAAAGTTAGGACCCAACCTGGGTAAATGCTACTGCTCAGAAAGTTTGTGAACTCTTGATTTTTTAACCCAGTTAAAGGTGGTTCTATTTGTCTACATTCCTTCAACAGCTGGTGACTCCACTATTCCTTTATCATAAGGAAACAGCATGGAGCAATTGTTTTCCCAGAGGCTCTATACTCTAAACAGGTAACAAGGAATAAAGAAATTATTTTCCACAGATTCCTAAGGGAACACTGATCTCTGCATTAAGTGACTTTACCAAATGAATAAAGGGGTGGGCGAAGGGCAGGAGGAAGTTTTTGTAAGACAAATTGAACAGATCTAACTTTGTACCTTAATTCCCATATCAATTATTCTTGAACACTTAAGCAATCACTTTGCTGTAGCACAGAACACCAAAACAGTGCATATTAAGTGTGTATTAGATCATAACCAAAGAAAATGAAGTTTAGGTGCTTGCTGTGCACTTAGATCACTGCATGTAGTTAAGACTGCCTGACAAATTGCATTAAAAGATCCTTTTTTCATCTTTTTTTCAGCTTTCAGATGAAATAAGTTCAGGATGCAATTTGTCTCACCAAAAGTGCCTTTAGGCTGATTTTTTTTTTTTTTTTTTTNTTTTTTTTTTTTTTTTTTTTTGAGAAAGCTTTAGCTAAAGATAGTTGTTAAATTTCTGTGAACAAATTTTGCCTCTGAGTAAAAAAAAAAAAATTACATCTGGCAAACTGCTATACCATAACAAGTGGGAATAGAGACTTGAAAATTAGGCTGGTTCCTCCACTGTCAAAAGCACACCTTTTATTTACCTGGTGACTATTGATTTTTTAAATTCAGTCAATATGTGCTCATCAAAGACTTGCTAGAATTTGGAAGCTGAAGTATTTGAAGAGCCCATCTGCCCTGAGCTAAGCCCACTCTTTAATCTGCCAGAAAAATGCACAAGCAGTTCCACAGAGTAACTGAGTGCTGTTATCTTGGCTGTGATGCCTGAGAAGAATTTCCCTGCAATTTGTTTCAGCTCACAGCTGGATACTACTGAGGGAGAAAGCTTAGAAATTCTGAGAAAAGAGATCTGTGTTCTTTACCAGTGATGATGCCCACACTGTACAGAAGAAGAAGGAAAATTCAAGCACAAATGGTGAAGTAGGGATGTTGTGCAGGAAATTTATGAGAAAGAAAAAAAAAGGAGGAAAAAGAAAACTGATATGCAGCAAGGAGAGGAATTCACTCCTGTGTAAAACTGATATGGCTTTTCCTGATGTGTTCTTGTGTTATGCACAATAGGACAGAGGAGGATCCCAAAGGCACGTTCTATCCAAATACTTGACTGCAATGTTAACACTTGTTCAGTAAATTGCTTGGCTTTATCCTTCTTCAATAAGGAATCTTCAAACAAAAATTCAGATGCTGACAATGTCTAAGAAAATCTTCTTATATGTTTAGTTCTGAGTACTGAATAGAAAGAAATAGATTCTCAGGAGCAACTATTTACAGAACTACCTGGGGTGTTATTTCCAGCAGAAATGTAAATTCCATAATTTAACTTTCCTCTTAGCCAACTCATTGCTTGTTCTTGCTGGACCAGTTGAATGGATGGCTCTTCTGAGATGCTCAGTAGTTCCATGGTAAGAGTTTTTCAGTTACACAGCAGGCACTAACCAATTTAAAACAGCTGTCTTAAATAACAATAATTCATAAAATCTCAGTGCCTGTGGTGCAGGATCAGCTGCATTCCAAAGTGATAAGAATCAGGGGATAGAATTGCAAATTGCGATTCAGTGGAGATCAATAAACCACAAAGGAAAATCCAGAGTTACCTGAACCTCTTCATCAGTTTTGTTATTAGTCCATGGGGATGTTACTGGTGCTGGTGGACTTCTCTGTCCCCAGAACTTGGCCACTTTCCTTCCCTTTTGCTTTGTTTAAAATCCCAGACTTCCAATCTGCCCTTCTCCTAAAGAGATGATGTAAAACTGCATTTTCTCCTTCTCAAGCCACCAACATCTGTCCTTGAAAACAATGCTCACTAAAAGCACTGTTTTGTCTTGCAGGAGGATGATATTTTTTCTCCTATTGTTTGACCTGTTCTGCAGATGTGGAGTAAAATTCATTATGGATGTTGACATTTTCCCTTCCAGTTCCATATTCACAAATAAACATTTCATTACACAGTCAGTATGGAATACATTGTAAAAGGTGATTTTACATTATCAGATGCAGCTCATCCATGTTGGAGGGTAAAGCAGGCTGATGATGGAAATATGTATCTGTTGTTTTGAGGTAACACCATATTGGAGCTGAACCACACAGATTGCCATCTGATTAACAGGCCCTCCCACCCAGAGCTGCTAAAATAAAATGGCAGATTTTTGTTATTTTGGGCACACACTTCTCCACATGACACGGGGATGTCAGCCAGCACGGAGTGTGCTCACTCACTGTTTACATTACTTGATCCACAGTACCTGTCTAGGTTTCCAAAACTAATTTGTTTTCCTTTACTGATGGCAACAATGCGGATGACCCTAGAGGAAGCATTTTATTAACTAGATTTCAATCCCTTCTTGTTATTTTTCGTGTGTTTAAAACAGCAACTTATGCTATGTACTGTCAGAGGAGGGCACATCCCAGTTTGTTCCTCATATTCAAAAGCTCCATGAGCACATTCCACAGAGCACAACACCTAGTGGAATAACAAGATTTTTTTCTCCTGTTGCTTTGCCCAGAGTTTTAAGATTCATGTCTCTACTTCCAAACACCCATTTTAACCATTTACGAAGACACACATACACAACTGTGTGAAATCTCAACGAAATTGTCTGGCAAAATCCAACTAGGATTACATGGCTGTGCTGTAGCCAGCTGCTCCAGGCTAGATGTACATCCAAAGGGCACTGCTTTAAATTTCAGAGCCCTCATAGAGCTTTCCCTGAAACTGCTTTATGCAGCCAACCAGCTACAGACACAGGAAATGCTGTCAGCTGCTAGTCCCTGTAAATCCTCCCCTCAGCATCCTTTCTGCTTTTTGCTACTTCTAGACAGCACTATACTCATCCATCCTAACTTAAAGAAACCTATCTGAAAAACTATCTTGAGTGTATCACTTCTGTCAGTTTGTATGCACCATGAAGGACAGAAAACACTAGTGGTGCTGAGCAGGAACAACAATGGATCAATCCTTTGATTGATCACTAGTTATTCTCCTATAAGGACAGACCAGAATCCTCATGGTCACCTTTCTTGAAATACCCCCCAGTACTTCACAACTATACCCGATTTTCACCCACTGGTAAAATTTGGTTTTCCTCTGATTGCTCAGATTATCCATTTTTGAGAGGAAGAAATTTCTGCTTTTTGAGAGCATATTTTGTGGCTGGAGCACCATGGGAACTGAGATGAGCTGTCAGTAAGGACAACACCTTTCCTTTTCCTTACCTCCAGTTCCAATCACATTATGCCATGCCCTGCTCTGGGGAGGGAATCCAGGAGTGAGATGGATCATTCTGTCTCTGAGGTGAGCAAGCCTCTGTGGTGCATCACCTCCAAAGAGGAGAAAAAGACACCAAGTACTATCAATCCCAGGCTGGGATACTTCTTATTGAGGACAAAAAGCTGTTGCATACATGGATGATAGATTTTTCCACAGCTGCCTTTCAGTTGCTGTCATTCAAGGAGATGAGGGTGGTCTAATATGTATGTGACCTCTGGTGCAGGGAATGAATTCTGTATTTGCAGGTTTCATGGCTCATCCAAACCCTCCAGCCAAGATCTTAGCTTAAAAGTAAGGTCTGGTTTCAAAGTCCCATCTACTGATTCATCCACATGCCTAACTAATTCTCTGGCTCATCACAGGCATGTTTAGTCTTTTGTGCCTAGTTTTCATCTCTCACAGTAATTAAATATGTTAAAAACTGCTTGATGTGAAATCCACATCACTCCTTGGCTTGCATTTCCAGACCACAGAGTCTGCAACCAGACCCTGCAGCCTGAGGTTGTTGCTTGTTGTAACTCAGGATTTACCTAAAAGTTGCAGAGTCTTCAACAGCCAGGAGTGTGGTGTTGTTCCTGACACATGAACTCTCCTGTTCAGTCTCCAGCTGCACAGCTGAGAAAAGCAGAAGACACTGAAAATATCTTTACCCTGATACACCAAGCAAGCCTTAGCCCATCTGACAGGGAATTACCACAGGAAAAGGGACAAGACTCTCTTCCAGCCATGAGTGACATCTGCTTGCCAGCATCTCTCACTTGTTCAGGGCCTGTGGGCAGGGAATCAGGGTAGGACAGCTGTAGAATTATCAGTCTTGAGCACAGGATCCAGTCAGGAAGATAGCATACATATTTTCAATAACTTTCTTGGCCAATTTTATCTTAAATTATTTACCTCCATAGGTCTTTCTTTTATCTTGTCCAGAAAAAGTGTAATAGTATTTTTTCACCTTCCTAAAAGGGTTTAACAGACCTTTAGGGTATAAGGGATTTTGCTTATATATACATATATACACACACATATATATACATACATATATACACAAAATACATACACATATACATATACATACACATATACATATACATACACATATACATACCTCTTCCATATTTTTACAGGATTATTGCCTTTAACTTACTTGTTTCAAAAAGTTATTGGATTCATAAAAATATTCTCCTTACTGCCCATTTCTTCACCCAGTGGCAGCCTGGGTTTCACCTTGTTGTGGCCAGCTCCCTGTTCTTGCTGGTGGTGGAGAAGACTTCCCATAGGATAACTGAGCTATCAGAAGTAGTATGGATAACCATGAGTCCTCTGTCTGGCTATTCTGGTGCCCATTCATAGAGAACATTAATTTTTCTGAGCTTTCTATTTTGTGTTCTTCTGGCTCTCTATCTTGCACTCCTTAATGTCACCCTATTTGTAATGGGTCACTTATATTTTGGCATCTTTTGCTACATAAAAACATGCAAAGAAGCTTATACTGAGCAGATTAGTTATGGCTGACATCCAAAAGAGATCAGAACATTTCAAATCATGGCATAACTCTGTAAGCCCTGCACAAACATGAGATTTGAGCATTTTGAATTGCACAAAACAAGATCTGGTTGGATAAACAAAGACAGAAAAAGTGAAAGACAGGCAGAGACCTAGGTGGCAATGTTTCCTTCTAGAGAGGGAATTTTAAACAAGATCATTTGACTAATGTTTTCGGAGATGAGACTGGTTGAATGCCAAAACACAGTTTTCATAACCTTTAAACCTGAACTGTGTAATTGTTGCATGAATCAAAAGAAAAAACAGTGACAGGTATGAACAAAGATAATCTGTCACTCATGTGGAAAGGGGAAAGATTTATGCTGCAAGTAAGACAGCAAAAAGAGTTGGGGAAGTTAGAATGAAGAAAAGAAATAGTAACACTGAAATTAAACTATTTCCCAAGGTTGAATAGAAATTTCAGTCATAATTAAAAAGCCTACACACATGTGACCTGCTGTCATCTAGAAACAATTATAATCCTACAGTGGCTGAGAAAACAGATGCAGTCCCTCTGAATAGCCAAATTAAACCCAGTTCTTTCTCCTGCTTTGATAAGGCATCCCAAAGTGAGCCAGAGTACACAGCTATTACACACTAATTAGTGAGACAGGGCACAGCCTCCCTTTACCAAGCAACCAAGCTGCAGCCCATTTCTTTCTCCTCTCTGCCCCTTCCAGCTTTACAGTGCTTCAGCAGAGTCATGCAATAGTGCAACAGCAGCCACGGTGGTCTAAAGGGTCAAGTTTCATAGGGAGAAATAGAGTCTTTATATTTCTTTATGTAGCTGAAATAATTGAGCCAACTTCAGGCTCTTTAATCTTTCCCAAAGGCTTGCCTAACATCTTGTCCTTTTTCCCAGCTACGCCTGTTACTTTAATAAAAGATTTGGTCTATCCCCACTGCCTTAACATCAGAGACAGGACAGTCTGAAACCATTCACTCTTTGCTTAATCTGTGGGGTAAAAGCAATTATTCTACAATTTTAGGAACTTACAAGACAGGAGGAAAAGAGCCAACTTGCCACTCCACATGCACTGCATTTCAAATGCAAATGTCGTGCTGAGCTCTGGCAATATTAAAATAGCCTCTTGGCTGTCAGAGGCTGCCCATAGGACTATCACTCTCTAACACAGAGTGAAAGTGAAACGAGATAACCCTGTGATGGGAACTGGGGCCTGAAGTCATTTCTCTTACACCATAAAGCTGCTGAAAAGATCAGTAATTGGAAACTGCTCTTAGAAGGTTCTTAATAGGATTCACCTCTCTAACCAGCGTGGTAGCTGGTAGGGTTACCTCTGAGGTCATTAATTAGTCACTGCTTTGAGTCTCTTCCCCTGTAACTTTATCCTTCTAAACTTTGTAACTTCAGTGTAGTCTCCATTTCAGGCATATGGTTTTCCCTCAATGAGGCTGTTAGCATGGTAATTCCCCCCTTGCCAACAGCTATCAAGAAGTAATAAAACAATTTGGAATCTTTATTCATGCATTAGATTTTCCCATCCAATAGATATATTTACCTCTTAAATGTAGATTATTAAAAAGCTGATGATTTTAGTGCTATGTCAAATTTAGTGAAGAACACAGTGTGTTTACTTCTAAGGCTCATTTCTGCTTTTCTTTTTTTCCAGAGGCTTAGAAAGACAGTCTCTTAATGAACCTTTGTTAATATGCACATTTATATGATCTGATTGGCCTCTGCAGCAGCTTAGGAAAACCTGTGAAAAGGCAGCTGACAGAGTTACCAAGAACCCCTGCTAATTGGAATTATTAATTGTTTATAGATGCATTTGCCACAAAGAGAAGAAATAAAAGGCAGTGACAGAAAACCCCTCAATTTTTCAAGTAAGACAGCCTGCTAGCAAAATGGGAGTAAGAACATGTCACAGCTAAATGGCATATGATCAAGTTCTAATTATGTGTCTTTTTTTTTAAATATCAACCCTACAGGTAAGATCAAAGTCTGTAACTTTGAGATCTGATGCTCCCTGCTCCAGGAGCCCTTTCTGCCACAGGTACCTGCAGAGGCTGCAGCCCAGTCGGACACAACAGGCACATCACTGGTCCCACGGGTGTTGGAGCTTTTGCTAGACCTACCTTTAAGTGCTTTGCTGACTTGGCTAAGGGTCATTGGAAAGGAGCTGGCACAGACTCAGAGCCAGCAGTGCAGCTGGGAACAGCACCCTGGGCTGCAAGCCTCCTTCATTAAATTGCCCTTCCCTCCGCTGTCACTACTTAAAAGAGGAGAATGATGAATTTCTAAATGAAAAAAGAAAAGCTGACGAAGAAATGTACAGAAGAATTGTAAAAAGCTTGGGTATTCACTCGTGGAGGGGGGGACTTTGTCTCCAGCTGGGCTTGGTCCAGAGGATAGACAGGAGATGCTCTGAACTGCCACACTGGGAAGAGATTCAGGACTGAGAGGAAGCCCCTGCCCCTGGTAGGGCTGCCTGAGGGAAGGATTGAGTGTTTTGCATTGCTTTTGAACTAGAGGACCCAAACTTGAGCTTGCTAAGGGCAATTTGCCAAGAGCCCGAGGGCTGCCCCTAATCTGTGTAGGCATTTGCATAAGAGGTTTTTTTGTGATTTCTAGGGGTTGGGGTTTGTTTCGAATTCTTAGAAATGCTCGTGGTATGCTGTCATGGTTTTATGTGGCAAACACTCTCAGTACAACTCACACATCTGACAGAGAGGAAAAAGCAGAGCACAAGCACCAACACTTCTCACCCACTGCCTGCTCTGGTTCAGCTCTCCTCAGGGACAAAAGCCTTTGTTTACTCAAAAGGGGGAATCTTCTAAGTCTCTAGCACTCATTCTCATGGGGGATTTCTACTTACCACGTGCTAGAAATACAATGCAGCAGAGAGGAACCAGTCTGAAAGATTCCTGAGTGTGTGGAAGAAAACTTCCTTAACAGCTCTGGTGAGGAGTCAGCTAGGGAAGGTGCCCCCTTAGACCTGTTTGTGAACACAGAAGGGATTGTGGGTGATGTGGTGATTGGAAGCCACTTCTGCCTTCCAAAAATCATGAAATGATAATTTTTGGTTCTTGGACAAGTAAGGATGGAGGTCAGCAGAAATAGCCTGTCTGAGATGAGAGCTTTGGCTTCAACTCAGGAAAAAAATTGAGGGTTTAAACCTTTGGAGGAAGGGGCAAGCAACATAAGAGAAGCACAAGGATATTGTGAGGCTGTGCAGGAAGAAAGTTAGAAGGGTTAAATCCCTTAAATCCAGCCTGAACTTAATCTGGTTACTGTCATAAAAGACAATAAAAATGCTTCTGCAAATACATTCACAGCAAAAGAAAGACTAAAGAGAATCTCCATCCTTTACAGATGTGGGGGGAAGCATAGTAAAAACATAAAAAAGGATGAGGAAGAGGCTGAGGCATTATTAATGCCTTCTTACTCAGCCTTTAATGGCAAGACCAGAGATGCTCCCCAGTGCTCGGTACTGGGGCCAGTCCTCATTAATAATTTCATCAATGATCTTGATGAAGGACTCAAACACATCCTCAGTCAGTTGGAAAGTGATGCAGCACAGCCTGGAATGGTATACCCTGGTCTCCAAATTTATGGCAAAAACTTGTGGGACCAAGGAGATGTTCAGATATCTCGGCCAGGGAAGAGGTCACAGCCTGACAGAGTTCAAGAGGTGTTTGGAAAATACTCCTGGGAATATGGTGTGAATCTTGGAGATGGTGCTGTGCAGGGCCAGAGGTTGGACTCAGTGGTCCTTGAAGGTCCCTTCCAATTCAGCTTATTCTGTGTTTTTGTGATTTCAGATGGTTTGGCTCTTTCTGTGCATGTACATTTTTAGTGTTTCTCTGCCTTAAAGGCAGAAGAAGAGTTCTCAGTATTCCCATGCCCCTTAGAAATGTCCCAGCATATAAATCAGCTATTCTGGCTGTTTGCTGGAGATAGGATTTGTCTATTTCCCTTTATTTGTTTTATCTTCCAGTAGAGATTATTAGAAACTGCTTGTTGATAGAATGTTTAGCTGAACAGCTTTCTCCTCACTATGTAATACAGGGAGCATTTCAGGAAAATTGCCTCATGAACTTTAAATACTAGGCAAAATATGATGTTATGTCTGCTGGATTCATTTGAGTGCGATAAGCACACTGTAGGAAGTCCCATATCACTGAGATCTACTCAGGCTGTGCTGAAGTCAAAATAAGCCTTCATTTCTAGTTACTTGCAGCAACTGGGCATTTGCAGGCCCTGAAAGGTAATGCAGTGTGACTGAGTGGGGAGGAAATAGGGCTGAGGAGAGCCTTACACTTCATTCTCAGTTCTGCCATGGATTTCCCCCATGTATTTGAAAAGCCTCCTGTAATCCTTGAAAATTGTCACCTCCATAACATGCCTGGCAATAAACCACCCATCCTTCCTCAGGTTCCTACAGCTTCTGGTAGGGGGTATAAAGGACTCTCTGCATGGCAAAGAGCCTTTCCTGCAAAGGAAGAGTGAGGCAAAAGGACATTTCTAGGTGAGGTGGAGAGCTTGGCAGATATGGGAACGAGGGGAAATGTGACCTGGCAAACTTCAGTGACAAACCACATCCTTGCCTCTCAAGCAGTACTGGAAATTCTCTCTCCCTTTAAGTTGCAGCCCAAAGCCACTGTGGTTTTACTTGTGTGTGGCCAGAGGAAGAGGTCTGAACAAGGCAAGGCTTCAGTGCACAAACCATAAAAGCTCAGTAGCCACCCAAATAAAAAGTGGAAATGAGCAAATGAAAGAAAATCCACCACAGTGTATATTTCAATGTCATGTTAAAGGCCCTTTCATACTTGAAGAAAAGCAGGAGGATGAGAGATGGCAAGTAAATACTTAAGGCTGGCAACACTAAGACCTTTTGTTTGTTTAGGAAATTAATTTCAAGGTCATCCTCCCTCCACTGCTTTTCCAGTATTGCAAGCTGCCCCAGCTCTGACACGCAGGCCCCTGTGGATTGCCTGACCTTGCCTGAGGAGAAGCTGGACCTCCAGAGAGCAGGGAGAGTGGAGCTGAGCTGCCTGAGGAGCTCCTGTGCCCCCAGAGCAGCCCAGGAGCATCACCAGGAGCTGCTGACGAGACCTCCAGCAGCACATGAGCCCTCTGCTGAGCAGACCTGCATGCTGTGGGTCAAGAGCTTGTGCCCTTCTCATGCTTGTGCCTGTGGAGGCTGTGAATGTTACACACTCAGATCATGACTGAATTCCAGGCTCAAAGCTCTGCTGAACTGACATCACCCAACAGTGCCAGCCATAACTGTGGGATTTATGCTGCAGATGGTCTGAAAGTCCTGCTTTCATTTTGAGTTGGATAATCTTGCAGATAGTTTCAATGCAGGCTTGGGTTCAGCTATTCTTATTTTAAACCATAACCTTTTCATCCTCCCCAAATGTGATGTTTTGGCTGTTGTGGTTCTTGTGACTCAAAACAAGTAGAACAAAAATACCACATTACACACAGCCCAGGGGAAGGCACTGTGACCCTCCTCCTCATTCTGCAGACCCCCCAGAAACTCTTCAGTCTGACAATGCTCCCTCGGTATATTCAAGGCCAGAAATATTAGAAATTAAATCTCTCTCCTTACATCAGTGATCCCAGAGAAATGCATAGCTAAAACTACTTTGGCTGCAGTTTCAGGAAGTCTGGGATGCAGACTGGGTCTAAAAAAGGATTCAACATCTGGCATGAGAACATACAGATGAGGACATACAGATGAGGAAATGCATCTTTGACACATGTAGTTCCATTGTTTGTACGTCTCCTCTAAAAGGCTATTTTATAACTGCCTTGGAATAAAAGTGCTGGGACAGCCAGAGATGGTCACCAGCAGCTCTAGAGGTCACAAAACTCATGTTCCTATGCACTGGCCCGTGTAGGCAGTCTTTTTCCCTCCCTGCTGGCACAAAACTGGTGGGCATGAAGCAAGGCATTGCAAGCAGACATAAATGACACCATAGCTGATAAGTCTCAAAATCTGGAACTGACATAATTTTGGATTATTTTGCCAGTGAACATTTTTCTTTTTTTGTTTTGCAGTTGACTGCACCTTTCTAAAGACCAGACTCTGATGGGCCCAAGGGATCTTTGTAAGCCTCCATCATTCTGGGATTTTTAACCATTGGAAGTCTGCCTTCATCACATTGTTGTCTTAGGTGTTGCTCCCTGAGGAGTTATTCCATCTGAAAGGCAGGGGTCCCATTCCTTCTGTCAGCCCAGACTCACACAGCTGTGGTGCAGGTGGAATGGGGTTGTCTGGTGGTTGTAAGGGAAGGTACAGTTATTTCAGGAGAATTCCATAAAACCATTCTCAGCAATAAGCCTTCCTGTCAAACAAGCTAGACATACATTCAGCTTTAAAACTATGAGCAGGGACCACCTGTCTTCGGCTTCTCCAGCCCTAAGGAGATTTAAGAACCCATCTTGGTTAACTCAAGACAGAGGCTGATAAGGACAGGAACTCACTTTACTTAGCCTGTTGTTTTCACAGAGTGCAATGATGCCTGTGACTCCTGAAACTTGCCATTCCTTGTTGTTTAGTTCCTTAAAATAACTATTACCTCATGAGATTACCTGCCAGGTCCCTTCCTTATCTGGTATAGGGTCTCTTTTGCTCTTCACCTCCCTCTCTCTGAACTGGGAGATGTCTGCCAATCCTCACTGATAAAAACATCCTTATCTTTATTGGCATACCTTGTTTTCCTAGACAAACTGGGGCCTACATCCCAATAGATAAGTCCATCTCTTGTTTACTGCTTCCCATATATTCCTTTCCTACAAGTGGTCTGGTCATCCTAGCTGGCTCTTCTGTGTCTACCTGGCTTTTGGCAGTGTGGAACAGGGTTTAGCCTTAACAACACACATACTATTGGGCTATAAATCCTATCAAGGATAATATTCCATCTACAACCACAATATCCCATTAAGCACACAATTAGAGGTTGTTTTCTTTCCAAATTAGCAATGCAACACCACGATCTGTGCGTAAATCAGCAACAGATTTATTAGCCACCCACCTTGCCTTAGATTGTAATGACTCTGATCTCATTGTTGGAAGCCCAAAAGGATAAATCACAGATGTCTTGCAGGTTGTGACTTCAGTTTTTCATTGCATTTAGGGGGTGAAACAGATTTATGAATACTTCAGCAAGGCAGATTAAAAGCTGGAATTCATTGGCAGTAAGTGCTGGTGTGTTGTATAAGGCTGTAATGATCATCGGTATTGATTAGGGAGCTGCACAGTATCTGTATTCTTTCCCATATGTTTTAGCAAAAATGTACAATATATCTCTATAAATATACTACAATATCTTTCTCATAGTATTAATAATACATTAGATTCTGAGAATGAACATTTACTGCACTTTACTAGGTAAGCGGCTGCAGATTTTAAGTTTCTCAATTTGAGAGCAGGGATGATTGACTCCTAGAAGAAACAACATATGGTTTATTACAGTAAAGCATATCATTGTGGGTTGTTATTGGGAGGAACTTTTCAACCCCTTTAAATTGTATGCTAGAGGAGCTGCTTTGAATCACTTGTCCTATTTAAAGAGAAACTGATGTCTGAAACTTATTATCTGGCATCTGAACACACAATGTCAATCAAAAAGTCCACCAGTGAGAAAAGCTTGTTCCTACCCTTGAACTGCTTTAGTATACCCATTATTTCCTCTAATGTAGTCAAAACATTCTACAGTCCCCACAGTCTCAGATTCAAGTAAACACCCCTTCAGAAATAATAGTTTCCTCATCAAAAGTGTAAGTTGTCACCCAGTCAAAGAACCCAGTAAAGTCAATGAAAAGTGACAATGAGGGCCTTCATGATCAGACCTCAATGTGAGGGACAGACTGCCTGGTGGGGTGGGAACATCAGTGCCTCCAAGTGCAGCAATAGATGTTTCAGGGTCTCCTGCAGGAATGAGGCAGTGGAATGGCTCCAGCTTTCCTCTATCTGAGTGATTAGAGTTCAGCAGCACTTCAACAAACACAAACAGCAATGATTGCAATCCTGTCACATTGTCCCTACACAGCTTTTAAGGAATCTCTGCATTTATCTTTGTGTTTCCAACACTGCCTGGGTCTTGCTGGCCTCTCAGTCCCAGCCTTATAGACATTTATGGAGGCTGGTAGACTGGTAAAGAAAATTACCTTACGGCTGGGAATGTTTTCAAATACTTTTGACCAGAAAGAGATCCCTCAGGAAGAAATTGTGTTTGCTTTGAAGTGGATTATTCAGCACCATAATTCTTTTCCTTCACCATCTGTGAACAAGAAAAGGGTAGGCACTATGGTGCAGTATGCTGAACACATCTGAAAAGTCTGCTCATACTCAGAGAGAAAAAGTTAACCATCACAATCCTAAATGATTAAATGGTGTTCTTCCTAAGTGGATATGTGAGATTTTAACCACCCAAGAGATGGCAACCCTAATACCAGTAAAAGGGAAAGGAACAGTGTGAGAAGATTCATGACTGTTAATAGTGCTTGTGTGGGCAATCATTCAGCTTTCATTGCTAGAGCTGAATCAACCTTGTGAAGCCATCTTTTGTTGCTAAATCAGTGTAACCTTTTCATGTTACTGTCACCTTCAATGTGTTTGTGACATTTACATAGTGGCTATACCCCATACGCATTTTCTGTTTAATATTCTCTCCTCTTGTCACAGTGTCACTCAGAGTGTGGGAGGGTGTGAGTTGAGCAGTCACACGTTCACCCACGTTATTGGGGTGATGAGAACAGTCTGGCAGTATTTTGTGTAGTACTGAACTCCTGGCTGATGCTCCTGCTGACAAAGGCAAAAGCAGCTCTGGGCTTGGACCCCAGTTCTGCCAATTCTTGTCACAGATGCAGAGAACAGGGCTGGTAAAACTCACCCAGTGAATCCCTCTGCCTCAAGGCAGGGATAATTGCATCTCAGTCATTCCTGATAGCTGTTTGTCTCATCTACCCTTAAAGACATCCAGTGCTGGAGACTACACAATCTTGTCAGACAATCTGTTGTGTGCCTCACAGTCCTTGCCACTGAAAACACTGTATTATCTACTAGACAATTTACTGGGGATGGTTTCTTCCAGTCTTTATCTTTCATTCAGGACATGGGTCAGGGTTGAGAAGTTCATCCCAAAATGTTCATTCCCAAATATTCTGTGTGTTTTTCATGCTGTTCTGCTGCACCTAGGTGAAGCTGAACATATGCTGTTCATTCCGTGAACTCTCACCTACATCACAGGAAGAGAAACAGCAGAGCCTGCTGTCTCTGTTAGCAGAGCCTCTGGTCTCTTCCAAACACTGCACAAAGGGTCCTTGAATAACTAGAAAAATTAGCAGGCTGGGATTACTTCTACACAGTCCCTTGCTAAGCGTGGCAAACCAGGCTCCTCTGCACTCCTCTAAGTCTGGCACCAGATCCCTTTTCCTCAGGATGGCACTTCCACCTCCCCATGAGGCTGCAGCTCCCTGCTGTTTTCTTCCTGCTCTGCACAAACCTTTTCTGCCAAGAGTATGTCTTTGACCTCACATAATTCTGCAGTTCTCCCGTGTGAAGCTACCTCACGGGTTTGCTGACTGTGTTTCAAGGTTTTGGCTGGAGGAAAGTTGTGGTGTTACATGGTGCCTCCAATTCTCTCCTGAAGTAAGGCTCAGGCTCATGCATGAATAGAAGGATAAGCCACACTGGGATACATGGGCACAACTGAGGGGAATAGAGAGGATGACATGCTAAGAGTAGGTCCCTTTCTCAGTATGCAAAACGCTGTAAGCCATGCACAAACATTAAATCCTATCTGCAGTTGTGGACAGTTTAGCCTCTTTATCCTCAGCACGGTGAGGAACACCAGTTTTTCTTGCTGTAAGACATTGTTCCACATTTGTAAGTCAATGACTGTTTGACCCTTCAGTTGTCAGAAGACAGGAAAATAGCCTTGGAAGCTTGACAAGACATAAATACCTTCCTCTTTGTCCAGAATTGCCAGGATTATACGCAGGGTTGCGCAGGAAGGATTATCACATGAATGGGTCTGAATTTTGCTGGCTCCATGTGCAATTCTGTCATGTCTCTTCCTGGAATAGAACTGAAATTCTTACAAAAGTGTCAGTAGTTTAGAGGTCATAATAAGCAACTGAAAGGTAAAAATCATTTAAAGCCTGTTTCAAATGCCATGGATGTCATATGACTCCAAAAATCCCCTTCTATTTTCATTTCCCAGCCAAGGGGAGGGGGTATTAAATTATGCAAATCAGTCACAAATTGCTTAACCTTTCCATGAGTGCACTGTAACTGGGGAGGGTGAAATAAGCCCATTATCAGCAACAGAGCAGCAAGCCCTTTTGGGGAGCTCCAGTTGATTCTGCTTACCCCCTCCAGTGCTGCTGTGGAAATTGCTGTTTGTGAACTGTGCCTCTCTCAGTTCAGCTCTCCTCCCAGGGCTAGAGCTGCACAAAACATCCAAAGTGCTTCAAAGACAGCAGTGTGGAAAGCACCATATTCCCAGTATTCTGCCACTGCACTCGCATGGCTGTGCATTAGTAATAACTGATGACAGCCAATAAAATCAAATAAGTACATGTGAAAATGGTAATGGAGGAAAATAAAACTAAATAATGCCTTAGCAGGCCCTGATTACCTTGATCTTGGCTTGCTGTCACACTAGTCTGTCCTCATTTGGGAAAAGACATGAAGTTCTACAATCTCTTCAGCAGGAAAGGTATGCATGAAGGGGTTTTCATAGGTAATTATTTACAAATTCCCTGCAACCATTCTGCCTCTGTTGTTTTTATTAACCTAATAAAATATATTATCTGGAGAAAAGCTTGGTGCATATAGCAGTTAAATTTATATGTGTTATTCTAGTATGACAAATATTTTGTTATAGTTTGCTAGCAATTATTCAGAATAACACAAACAGCTTGGTATGATTGTAGCCTTGTGAATTGACATTTGAAATATTTATAAGTACAGCCATCCTGCCATATGGGCCCTCTTTGGAGTTATCAGTCACTGCATCCTACTGCTTCTGCAGCTTCACATCCTAACTGCATGCCTGCTTCTGCAGCTCGAAGGAGCAGAGCTCTGGGCAGCAGGACATTCCCCACCCTTCAGCCCCAGCTGTCAGCCCTGACAAAGGGGATGGAGGCTCATGGAGCCCCTGACAAAGGGGATGGAGGCTCATGGAGCCCAGCACTTGGTGAGACACTGCAAACACCTGCTTAACGCTCACACGCTGCTTAATGTGTGTGTGCAGCATGATGGATCCCTCTGAAAGTGAGTTTTAAAAGCAAAAACACCCATCACTGATTGTTCACTTTTGAATGGTGTTATTATAGATTGAGGAAACAGAAGGCATCTCTCCTTGGCCTACTGGTTTGCAGGGTCTCTCCTCATCATGTAAAATTCATGTGATGGCCTGGCTAGTAAAAGCAGGACATGTCATGTTTTTTTCCCCTAAAATGAGTCTTTCCTCTCTCTCATCCAATAGCTTATGAACAAATATCTGGTATTTACCCTTTCAAGAATGAGGACATGATGTCCTGAGCACAACCAGGCACTAAAACATGAATGCTGCGTTCTTCCTTTGACCAATTAGTTGTATGTATGAAATCTTCTGCATGAAAGAATGAGGTGGAAATTTCAGTCCTGGGAATTTCAATCAAGTGCAAGGATCATTGGAAACTCAGAAGGGGGAAAGTCAAAAAAAAAAAAAAAAAA
>VZTT01044231.1:40393-71092 GCA_013400855.1 Buphagus erythrorhynchus
GCAAAGATGATGAGAAAGAGAAAAGGCGGAAAAAAAAAAAAAAAAAAAAAAAAAAGGGAAGAGAAAAGAGGAAAGAAAAAAAAGTATTTTTAACATACGTAAAGATAACAAATCCCACAGGATTCCCAGGCTTGGTGTATCTACAAAAGAGATAAAATGGGTAGGAAAATAAGTCTTTTACTAGCTCTGGGGAATTGCTGCAGCCAAACCGGGCAAACAGCTCAGAGAATTAAGCTCCCAAAAGTATATTTTCTCCTGTGAGTGCAAAGGACTTTTCCAAGCAACTGGAAACTTCATGTCCCCTTTGGCTGCATGGAGTTCAAAATAGTCCAGAAGAACAAGGATTGGCGAAAGAGAGACAACTTCCTAAATGATGTAGTGAAAGTAGATGAAAAATGTTTATTTGATAACAAATACTCCTCAAGGTGAGAGACATAATGAAAGCCTGATCAAAATGTCTTCAGCCAGAGGGAGCAGACCTACCAGGAGCCAGATCTTCTATCCTTCTCTTTGCTCCCACTTTGCTGCTCACCTTATACTCAGTGTTCAAAACAGCCTTGGTGAAAAGCCTCCAAAAATTGTCTAAGAAGGGTCCCATTGGACCACAAAGGCCAGGAATATTTGCTTTCTAGAGTTCATCTTGAGACGAATAATTCAGAAATGCTTCTGTTGTTATCTGTGGTTTTGGCCTTTGCCCATATTGTGTGAGATGCTTTTATAATTTCTCCATCTCTAATTAAATACATACCAAACTGAGGGCTGTGAAAGAAAGCAGAGAGGCTCTTGTCTTCAGGGAAACTCTCCAGTCTCTCTGGCTAAGCTACAAATCGGAAAGGCCCTGAGCATGTCTCCTGAAATAGAGGAGACAAATGAGAAATACGGGCTTTGTTCAGAATAAAAAGCAGATGAGGCTCAAAGGCACCAAGGCACAAAAGGATTAGGACACAGCACAGCTTTCATTTGTCATGTGCAGCTCAGCTGGGACCCAAACAACACCTTCGATGCCTCCTGCTCTTCGTCTTAAAGGAAAATCCAGAGACTCCCTCCAATTCATACATAAAATGATGTTGACAGAGAGCCATGTTTGGAGACATAGTGGCTTTTTGTTCCAGATAATTAATCCCCTTGTACAGGCTGACTGTCAACAGAGAAAGGATAAATTGGGCCACAGTGCATCTTCTGTCCAGGCAAAAGGATCCACTACTTGGATAGGATGCTGGAGGGTTAAGGATAGATGGCAGGATGTGACAGGAAAAACAGGTTAAAAATGGTGTTGGGTCTGGCTACGTTTCATCTGTAAACAGCTCTGCCATGCTGCTGTAAGTCAGAGAGGCTTGTTTGAGTTAAGAATCCCTTTTAAAATTCCCCCTTGCTTTCCCAAATGAATGCACACATCAGCCAGCAGCACCAGGGCTCTGCAAACACCAGGGAAACTCCTAGATGGCTCAGGCTGTAAGACTGCTCATTCTACCCAGCTCTTGGACAATCAAGACTTCTGGTGCTCATTTCCCTGGCCAGCCAGCATGCTCTGCTCTGGTTACACAACAGACTGCACAAAGCATCTTTGTAAAGGAGCATCCCAGGAGGTAATTTTTACAGAAGTGAATCAATCAACAACCTCTAGAAAGATTTTAACCTGGTATAAACCAGCCTTTGCCCTGATGACAAAAAAAAAAAGCAATTTCTTCCATTTTGATTTGCTGTGGATTGATCCCTTAGTCAGTAATATTTTCATATCATACAACATGCACAGGAGTTTACAACGTCTATATTTATTAATTGCTCCCCAGATCATTTAGACAGAAATGTCTTGATTTTCACTTTGGTTCTCTGCTGCAAGACAGGAGCACTCCCAAAGAAGCAGGTGAAATTCCAATGGTGTAAAAGTGGTGGAAGCCAAAGCAGAATTGAGAATCAAGAAGTCTCATTGATCATTGCTCACAGTGATCTTTCAGCTACCCTTATCAAATATTAACAGTAATGACTTATTTATATAGCACCAACTGAGAGCGAGGTGCAAGAGGATGGGCGTAAGTCCCAGAGAACTAACAAACTAAATAATAAATACATATCAATCTAGAATAATAAATAATAAATCCCATATTCCAGAGCCACTTCATTTTTTTTTTCTTCAGAGCTGCCTGCCCTCACTTTCTCTGATCAGCAGGAAGGCTTGGTTAAAAAGATCAGATTAGAAATTAATCTCTTTGATGTTTACAAAGGCAATAGGGCTTTCACACCTTTCTAAGTGCAATCCAGCTGCAGGTAAAGAATTCTGCAGCTTGTGGAAGTGCTAATTAAAGCCAGTAATAGCACGATTCACCTTCAACCCTGCTCTGAAACGCCCAGTGGTTTTTTGCCAGAAGGAGTGTTGTATCTCCAGGGCACTACTTCTGAGGGGCTCTCTTGTTTCAGGGATCTGCAACAGAGCAACCATACGGGCTAGAAAGGGAGGAAGCCAAGTTGTTTAAATCAATCCTTGTCATAGGATCCCACAGTTTATTGATATCCTGAAGGTGAAAGGTTAATGTTTTACTCAGGAAACCACTTGTCCTCCAAAATACTATTATTGTTTATCTTGCTGAAATCTATTTTTATATTTCCCAAGACATTTTTATTTAATTTCTGTTCCAGGTTGTCTTTACTCTGTTTTCATAGTATCACTGTACAGACTTAATCCTTTTCCAATCTGATACTGCAAGTTGTGATGGAAAATGCCAAGTGTCTGGTATTTTTTGAAATAGAAAGATTAGCAGAAAGAAAAATTATTAACTTGAGGCTACTTGTTTTATCCCAATATGAGTTATCAGGGGCTCCAATCAAGCACTGGAGTTGAAAGTAACAGACCAACTAGAATAAACATTTGTCCCCAGGAATAATATGTCTTGTGACTTTAGTAGCTTGGAACATGTTCTCATTTATCCAGCCATTTTCTTGCCAGAGCAATTATATATGGCCAGTTTGAAACAAGATCTGTTTCCATTGATTTTATTCTCAACTTTTTTTTTTTTTAAACCTTTGTACCTTCTGTTTAATAAAAGAGCAAGGAAGTGAAAGATACATAAATCTGCAGCATACACAAATAGCATTTCATGTGGACAGCTTGGCCTGTGAAATTCAATGTGAAGGAACTTCAGGTGAAATATTGACTACCTAGACTGTAAATAACTACTAACATGCATGATAATACCAGTAACTGGATGTGTTGCTTCAGAACAGGACGGTGTCTGTGATGCAGATCCAGAAATAATTGTCATGTTCTCCTTTTCTCAGCATTTAGGATCTTCCTCTCCTCAGGCCTGGCTACTGGAAATAGGTAATAAATTCCTGGCCTGATGCAGGTTGGCAAATACTACATTCCTACACTCATTAACCTGGAATTAGAATAATATAGTGAAAGGAATCAGAGATCTTGAAGAATATGATTTCTTTGTTAGAATTGACATGATTCATATGCTGTTAAGACCATAGAAAATACCAAGGTCCAACTATAACCACTATAACCAGTTATGGAGAGACATTCTTTGTATGACCATTTTTATAACATTGTCAAAGGTGAAAAAAATTGCTTCATTTTTCAATGCCTACTGATTTCCCATGTATTAAAGTGGAGTCTGCAAATGTTATTCTAATCAACTAGGAAAGCTCTTCCTAAACAGAGTCGTTCATTTAACATGACAAAGTTCCTTGCATCCTGAGCAGAGTTTCTTCCCCACAATTTAGACTGAACCCAGGACCAACAGCTTGACCTTGTCAGTCAGCTCTGTCATCCCATCAGGACACCCAAGAGTGGCTTTAGCACACCAAGGTGCATCTCCACATTCAGTCCCAGAGAACTGCCAGACCTCCTGGAAAAGCCTGAGCACCCTCCAATGCGTTGTGCCTGGACAGAACTGTCCAGGAAAATCTTTCTCAGAGGTGGCCCTGCTGGCTCTTTCCCGCTGGGAATCACAAGCTCAGCAGTACTTGGAGACATTTTTAATGAGAGGGATTAAGCAGTTTGCTCTGTAACATTCCAGGCAGCAGAGCCTGGCTAAGAAATAGAAGCTGGTATTGAGATCTTCTCCTTAGAAAATAAACTTTTTGTATTTTATAGGATGCTCAGAATTGGACAAATTCTTGTCAATTTCAGTAAAGCAAAATAAATTGTGATTGCTGATAAGTCTCTTGACTTAGTCTCCAAAACATGGGGTACAGCCAGAAACTCACAGCTCAGACCTCTTTTCATCTGGCACTTTGTTCTTCCTTAACCTGCCCACTCATGTTCTTTCCTCCTCCCCTTGCTGGGAAAGCCATCCTCTGCATGCAGGGGTGCCAGTACTCACCTTCCTACACACAGTAAATCCTCACAAAGCAGCCTGCAGTATATCAGCCTTCCAACAGTCACAGCAGGCAAGGATATCTTCAGTTTGGGTGCAAAATTGTGGAAAGGAAGGAAAATAAATCAAATTTTATTTGCCAAAGGGCAAAATTTTGCCTTCAAGTCAGTGGCCCTGAACTGAAGATTTATGGAGGGCAGGAATGAAGTGATATAGTCCTTGAACCACATCCTGTTGGCCCCCAGGGTCCCAAAGGTGAGGGCCATTTTCTGGCCCTCCAAGTTTTTCAGTGGATGGCTTTGCTGACAGGCTTAAGCATCCCATGGAAGCCATGCAGGCAATGGCTCCTTGGACAGCTACTGGCAAGTGCAGTCTTTTATGAGTTGTTCATTAATTTCCACTGCTGAGAGCTGGCCATTAGCTCTCCTTTCCTGTGATGTTAGCAATTAAACTTTGCCATTCCTATTTGCATCTTCCCAGTGGTTCTCAGACACTTCCCACTGGGCACAATTCTGTTGTGTGAGGCAGATCTCTGCTGCTGTGAATGCAAACCTCGGGCATGACCCCTGGCCAAGGCAGACCTGGGAAAAACAGGTTAAAATGAGAGATATTTTCCATACAGGCAAGTTGCAAATCCTCCTGCTGCTCCTTCTTGCTCCCATATATTTCTCAGTTCAATCAAAGCTCCTGCAGCTCTTCCTCCTGCTCATCCTCACATCTGGATGTGTGCACACATGGCTCCAGGTGCATTCCCAGAGAGCTGAGTGTCAGTAAGGTCAGGTGTAGCATGTGCTATGGACACCCTCCTGGCAGAAATGGCCCTGCCAAAACCCACAGAGATCCCATAAAGGAGCATAGAATTTTACATTGTTTGAGGCTCGATTTTAGATAGCTTTTTCCTCTGGATTCTCATTCAGTGATGTCTCATAGGCAGAAAGAAAATGCCTGCATCATTGATCCTTATTAGACACAAGCTTTGCTCCCTGTCCTGAGTGAGGCTTTAGTCTGCAAAACACTCATTGCATAGACAAGGAGGCAGAGACTCTGAGCTACATGCTTTGCCTTTGTTTTGGGAATTTCTCATTTAAGCCTTTCCTTATAAAAAATCCCAATCACTTTCCACTCCCTCCCTCCATCCACACTGCTGATCTTTCTCATTTACTCCTAAACCTTTTAGTTGCATCACAACCTACCTCTCAGCATTTCTTTCTGAGAAAGCAGAACATTTCCATTTCCAAACGGTAGCTCCAAGTGCTGGTTTCCAAATGTTGGATTATTTCAAGAAGGCAAACATGCACACATTTTCTCATTAGAGAACTAAAAAGGTAACGATTGACTCCTAAATGCCACACACAGTTGCTACTCCAATTCGAGCACAGCATGTAGTACAAGCGGCTGTGGTAGGCTGTAACATTATAAATGACACCCCGTTGGTGATGGAGACAAATCAGATTATGTGTGAGTAGGTTATTGATTGGGCTTAGATTTCTTAATCTCTTAAATCAATGAAAGAATAGTAAATAACAGAGACAATGTGTACTTGGATGGCAAAGCATCTTTTAATACTTAGGTTTTAATGAGCATTTTATAATGCTCAGTAATATCCTAACTGGAATGCTTAGCCTGCCCAAAGTACAGGTTACTATTTATTACCAAAATGCCTCAGTCTAGATTTCCTCTCTGTTTATACTAGACATCAATTCTGATTTACCTCTTGTTGAGTTAATGAAAACATGTTATGCAGTTTTATTAAAGAAAATAAAGTCTTCAATTGACTGCCTCTGAAACAGTACAACAAATTCTGAGGAGATTAGCATAAGGATTAAACATACAGATTTTGTTGCAGGAGTTGTTTTCATGAATACATTCTTAATTGATTGTAGCAAAACAAATATGCACTTTGGTAATGCATGCTGAGTCTCCAATTCAGGATTATTTTAATTAAGTCTTTTGAATTATGAATTTCAGTACAGCAGATGTTCTTGAGTATTCAGGTATATAAATACAACCAGTGTCAGCATCTGATAAGCCTACAATTTGAGAGTTTAAGCACATATGAAACTCGGCCAATTGTCAAGAGCTGAAAATGGAAGGAATTTGCTAAACCACTGCTTGCACCTGTTTTGAATTATGATGTTGTTTCCTCCACACTAACCTCGGGGGAAAGAAGGAGAGTCTTGTGTGCAGTGCCAGAGCATTGGGAAAGAGATGTGTTCACTTCCCATTTGCAGTTTCTCATTAACCAACTGTAGCAGCTGATCTTTGGGAAGAGGGAATTCCAGTATATTTTAAGTACTGAGTATTTTATTCAGCAGATCTCTCTGCATAGCCACAAGCATTTAGTTACAGAACTGAAGGTGAATAAAAAAATGCCAAACCCTGTGATGAAGTGATTTTCAAGTTAAAATTATGTCTCCTCACAAATAAATATATCTTCTGTATGCTAGGCAGTTGTTTGTCTTTCAAATAAAATCTGCTTTGACAGGGAGTGTCTAATGAATTTTAAAATGTTTGATATAACCTTGAGCTTTAAATGAGACAATAAACATTATTGGTCATCAAAGTTTTTGGGTGTGTTCTCATTAAATTTTCATATAGGCTTTTAATCAGTGGATACACTTCTGTGCATGGAGTTCTTGAGCCTTAGCTCCAGGCTGTTCAGAGTCATCACCCTTTTGCTGTGGGAAATATGTTGATATATGTACTTGGCTTTCTTGGGTAACTTGACATTTTTATTGCTCTCTGTCTTTAAAGACATATTGGCAGAAAACCTCTCCCTGCTTGTAGCATGTCCAGGATTCCATGGAAAAGCAGCAGTCTCTCAGCTCTATGTGAGAGACTGAGGAAATTCAAGGTTGAGAAAGGAAACTCAAAAGGTGCAAAGGTCTCCTAAGGAATAATATCTGTTTTCAGAGAGCACTTCTCTAGCCAGAGAACTTTTGGGCTCTGACACTTGCAAGTAAAGATGATTTCAAGTCACCAGCTGATGCAGACATTTGTGGGGCAGAAATATTTCCTAGAGTAGAGTCAAACAAGGGGGAAAATCAGGGAGGATGCTGTATGTGAGTCACTGCAGGAAGGCAGGACGTCAGACTGGAGTTGTGATTGGAGTTCAGGATAATTGGATGTAATTGTTCACAGGGGCTTGCTCTGACTAAACTGTGACACCAGGAACTGCCAACCTGGTCTAAAGGTCATGAGGAAGAAAATCACCTCAGCTGTCACCAGCACTGCCACATCCAACACCTTGCATTGCCCAGACAAACTTCTGTGAGTCAAACCTTGCCCCTGAGCTATCACAAAGACCTGGTGTGAATTCTGGATACTGAGCCTATTACCTGCCCTTCTGGCCCTTTCTCTGTCCCCTTCAATATCAGAGCCCCAGGCTTATATTTAGGGAAACTTGATGGTGCATTTGGTCAAAAGGAACAGCTCTTCACACAAGTACTTTTCCACGATCCAGAATCCACATTGGCAAGGATTGAGACAAATGACTTGGTGCAGCTTGGTGAGACAGTTTCCCAGCCTGGGCTCTGCTCATGGCTCATATCTGGCTCAGGCCAAGATAGGGAGACCATGGTTGTCTTTTCCAGTGCACCAAAGTCATGAAACCAAACCAGCCCTACAGCCCCATCTGATTCACAGATTAATATACACCTTCAATATTTCACTAGAAACACTTCAATGCCTTGTTTTATATTTATGTCCTCCTTCAGGATGAATTTCAGTACAAGTTCTGTGTGTGTCTGAAAATCTTCCTTTTCAACATTCAACATTCAATACTCAATATTCAATATTCACATTCACACCTTTCTCCCTCCTTTTGCCCCTTTCATTCTGATCCTGAGCTTTGCTGCCTCTGGAAGCCAAAGGCACCCATCCATCACAGCTTGTTTGACATGAAGGTGATTCGCAGCCTCTCAACTCCTGGCATGTGGACAAATGTGTTGGAGTAATACCTAACATTTAAATAATGGTTCACCATTGACTATTATGAGAAATTGGCTGACAATTTCAAGCTAATGCCCTTCCAAAGATACACAGTATTAATTCTTTACTACCATATAACTGTACATTCACTTGGAGAACCTTAAATAAAGTTTAAACTTTGCAATTAATTTAGTGAAATTCGGAGTTAAATTACTTGCTATAAAAATATTAAACATATTACAACTGTCTGTACATGGCCTTCTAAATGAAAGGGAAGTTTAATTATTTTAGGAGAGAAATATAAACAATGTCAAGATTTAACTCTGCTCAATTTAATGTAACTTCTGCCTAATTTTACAACTCATTATTTATACTGTTACCATGCATAAAAAATTAATAAATTACCTCCATAAGATCACTTTTGGTATAGTTAGCAGTGTATGCAATTATTACAGTAATGTTGCAAAAAACCACAAGGGAAATCTGTAGTTGCTTCCCAAACACAAAAATCATGTAAAGAGAAAGAGAGAAAAAAAAGGTATAAAAAGGAACTTCATTGAGCAAAGCTTAGCTATGAAGTCAGTTTTTTATCCCTTCTCCAAAGAGTGGGGAGAGAACTTGAAAGCAAGGCTTTGAGACAGTGTGAGGTTTGCAAGCAGAGAAACAGCAAGGGGAAATTTTCTGCCACCTTCCTGCCATACAAAAGGCAGCTCCAGGATGGAATGAGAGCAGGAACCTTCTCCCAGCCCAACTGCTGCACTCACAGTGGTGAAGCCACCTGGGCAATGAGAGTTCTGGCCAAAACCAGCCCAAGAATTCATACCACAAAGTGTCTTATAATGGGTGGTGGCATGGGAGGAAGCACCAGAGACCATCAAATTTTCTTTGTGCCTGTGAATTTTCCATCAGGATCCATCTGGCATCCCCAGAGAAGTGCAGGCAAGGCACAGGAAGGACTGGATACAGACACAGAAACTATTGCTCTCTGTTACCATATTCCTGTGGTTTCAGTGTGGTCCATGGGCTGTTCCTAAAAGCGTGAAAAAGATAATCCAGAAAAGCAAGGCTGTTGGTAGCAGACTTGCAAATATTCTAAATATTGTCTCCCTTTACTGCAGAGATCCAGAAATTAAACATGCAAAAGTAAAAAAAAAAAATAATTTATTAGAGAAGTAATTCTTGCAAGAAGGATGCAAAGGCAGCTTGTCTGTGTCCTGGGGCTGTATGGGATGGACTGCAAAGGTTTTACCAGGCCACTGATAGGGCCAGATATATCCAAACAGTATGGAGGTAAGCTCAGGCCTCCTGATGTTAGTGGGAGGTCCAGCAAGAACATGTCCCTCATGCTTTGTTCTGAAATGCACACTAGATTTTCAAATAGAGTAAATTTTCAAATGTTTATTGCACTTAAAACCTTGGCCTCTGCTGTCAGAGTGCTACCTTCCCTTTCTTCCTTCCTGCTGACCTTTACACTTTCCTACCCTGCTGATTTACATCTGGAAGTGCAAGCTGTGATATTGGTGGGCACCCACTGCACAGTACTTACTAATTCATTTCCATAAAGAAAGGAAAAAGGCAGGCAGGACTGAATGCAGATGACATTTCTAATGTTTCATTGCAGCAGCACACTCAAGTGATCTGGTCCCATCCTTATCCTCAACAAGAAATAGAGTGAAAGAATAAACAACAGGAATAAACAGGGATAAACCTGTTGTACCTCCTTCTGAAGCATGATGTAAAATAAAAATTGTCAGGAGAGGGTACTGAGCTACCACAGAGGCTGCTTCAATACCACAGTGCTTCAAAGATGCTTGTTTGTCAGAGCCCTAGGTGGTACTTCTCTGTGTCTGCAGGATGAACCTCAGCCAATAAAACAACTGTGCAGCACTCTTTTTCTCCTTTATTAAAAGGCTTCTGGCAGATAATAGAAAATTATCTCTTCAGATACTGCAGAGGGGTTTTACTGCACTAGACAATATAAGATATTAATTCTTCCGTAAAATTATTGAGGGTATTTTTTTAAATAGTCTTTTATGTCCTTCTTTAATGGAAGGTCAGCAGGCTGAGTCTCCAAAACATCCCTCAGCAATGTTATATGGCAGATTCACCTCCAATTCATTTTCAAAAGAGGAAAAACTCTCCACACCCTTTAATATAGAAAAGATTCAAACTATTTCCTCAGGAGAAAAAAAAATCAAGGCTGTTCTTTGGCTTCTACTCTGCAGGTCTCTGCTGTGTTGATAATTTTGCTGGCTGAATGACCTGAACAGACTTGCTGAGTTGTCTCAGGAGCCAGAACACTGGAAAGGAATGGGGACAGAGAAAAGAAGAAGTGGGCAAACAGGGACTTTGAAATCTCATCTTGAATCAACAGATGCTTTACCATTGGTTTCCATGGAGGCCAAGAGTGTCAGAAAGGAAAGTCAAGAAGCTTCAAAGCCCAGGAATTTTGCAATTCTGTATGGAGAAAAGCAAATCATGAAAGGCTGTGATTTTCTTGGTCTCTCCCTTGCCTGATATGAAGTTCCCATACCCACTCACCTTTATTGCTCTTCTCTTTTTCTTCATTACTGATGGCAGAGGAGAGAATCAAGTCACACTTGCAAGTGTGGATTAGTGAGATTCATCAGGGATTTGCTTTATTTTACCAGGAGCTCAGGCACATGCTGGGCTGTGCCAATTAAGATCCAGCCATTATTCTTAATGGCACCTGAAATACCAGGATATGATGTCTTCACTCCAATGTGTCCACATGAGAAAGAGCATTTCCTTTTAGAAAACTACTGTGCAACTCTCAAATCATCCACAGAAGAAATTTATGCATCAAAAAACCTGTTAGCCCAGAAAACCACAGCTACATGTGATTGCTCTCTCTGTGCAAGCTTCTATTTCAGCTCAGAGAGATGCACCATGGTTTGGTGAATTGCCTTGTCTCTGGGAAGACCAGTATCTCTTTATACCCTAGGTTCAGGAGAGTATTTAACCATTGTAGTTTGTCAGTGCTTTGCATCACTCTACACAATAAGCCAGCTTAACAAGATATTTTCTCTCCTGCCTCTCACACTTCCCAGCACTACAAAGTCTGACACCAAGCCCTGGATCCAGCATGTTTGTGGATGACTTGGAATCCAGCTCAGATCTGCATTATACAGTTAATCTCTCACGTCTCAAATAGCTCAAAGCAGAACCACAGATCCTCTTAACCCCTAAGCCTTGGCGTGTTTCAAATCCAGATCTTGACCAGTGTGCCAAGACTGTGAGTCGGGTGAATCACGTATGAGGCATAGTCTGAGAAACCCAATGGGTGTTGTTAAGGTTATTAGGAGTCCTTCAAATCATTTGAGAGCCAGAGACCATCTGGGTTCATGATATTGAATAAATCCTGCTAAAAAGGTGCCAGCTGGACATACTTGCTTTGGACTATTACTGTAGTGATATTTTGTAACTGAGCGTCTTACTCTTTTATTAGCTCTAATAGTGATTTTTTGGCGCTATTCCACATTGCATTGAGTTTCCATGGCGAGGTTTCAGTTGTGAAGAGGCTACAAGGATGGCTTCTGTGAGAAGCTGCTGGAAGCTTCTCCCAAATCCAATCAAGCCAATGCCTGCCAGCTGCAGGATGGACCCATTGCTGAACAAGGCTGAGCCCATCAGTGATGGTGCATTTAAGAAGGGGGGAAAGCTGCACAAAAGCAACTGAGGTTGGAGAGAAGAGTGAATAAAAACCAGCCCTGCAGACCCCAAGGTCAGTGCAGCAGGAGGTGGAGAAGGTGGTCCAGGCACAGAGATTGCCCTGCAGCCCCTGGTGCAGACCATGCTGAGGCAGCACATGGGGGTCCAGGGTGGAGCAGATATCCACCTGCAGAACCTGAAGGACTCATTTCTGGAGCAGGTGAGGGCCCATAGGAGTCTGTGACCTTGTGGGAAGCCTGCACTGGATCAGGCTTCTGACAGGACCTGTGGCCCCATGGAGAGAGGATCCCACCCTGGAGCAGATTTGCTGTCAGGGGTTGTGACCCTGCAGGGGTCCCCACTGGAACAGCCTGTTCCTGAAGGACTGCACCCTGTGCAAGGGAACCTTCCTAAAGGATTCCCTCTTCTTGGGCAGAACTTACATGGGAGAAGTTCATGGAGGACTGTGTCCAGTGGGAGGGACTCATATTGGAGCAGGGGAAGGGTGACAGAAAACCTCCCCTGTCAAAGAAGTAGCAACAGAGACAGCATGTGATGAACTGACCACAGCCCTGTTCCCCCTCCACTGGGAGAGAGGAGGTGGAGAAATAAGGAGTAAAGCCTGGGCAGAAGGGATGGATGGGGGAAAGTGTTTTAGGAATTAGTTTTTATTTCTCACTATCCTACTATTATTTGATTGGTTATAATTTTTTTTTTCCACCAGTTGTGTCTCTTTTGCCCTTGACCTTGTCCTGACTCATGAGCCTTTCAATATATTTTATCTCCCCTGTCCAGCTGAGGAGGGGAGTGACACAGCAGCTTTGGTGGGCACCTGCTGTCCTGCCAGGGCCAGCCCACAACATTTATAATGGAGATTAACATAACTACCAAGTTTTAACATGGCCTCAAAAACAGTATCCTGAAAACTTCCAAGATCATTGCTATAGAAAAAGTGTCTGATATTTAGGATGTAAAAAAATACAGCAATAACAATTAACCTTTTCTGGCATGGTCTGTTCCTCAGCATTTGTCTTAAATGTTATCAAATGCTGGGAGCAATGCAGTCTCTGTGGCTGGAGGGTGTGAGTTACAGTTCCATCTGCTTTGGATGTTCATGCCTTGGCTGACTTGAAGAGAAAGGGATTGAAAGAGTTGACCCCTGTAGTCCCTTACACTTCTATGTTCTTTAGTACAAAGTTCTCTCTAATCCACGTGTCCTGGAGGAGCCATTTGTTCCAGGAGTGTTCTTCCTAAGGACACAACTATTTTATGCTCAAATTTTCCCTAGTTTGATATTGCTTTTTAACTTTTTTTTCTCATGAAATCTCCATGTGTGGAAAACCAGGCTTTCTGTTTGATCCAGGTGCTGATACTTGCTCCCTCTGCAGCTGACTTTGCAGGCTGCTGATAAATGACCATGTAGGCTGGCATTTCTAAAAGGCAAAGATGTCTGATGTATAAAAACCCACAAGAGAGTGCACAGAGCAGGTCTGTGTGTGTATGTGCCTACTGGCATGGGAATTCAGCTTTGTCTGCACATGTAAGTGCAAGGATTTGCAGACAGAAGGAATGCAGGAGCCTTTGGGGTACAAATGTCTTATTCTCATCTGCTGTTGCTACCAGTCTGGCCAAGACTTGAACTCAAGAATAAGCAATGAAGGTTAAGAGAAGTGAAGCAACCCCTCTCCCACATTAAAATTACTTTGGCCTTAACTTGTCAACGTTGTATAATTTGTACTGCCACATTACCAGCCAAGTCACAAAGAGACCTTCCAAACTATGAGCTCAGCCCACAAATCACACTCATTAGGGCTTCAGATTTTTTCAGAGTACAGAAAAAGGAACATTTTAACTTCATTTATGCCTGTGGATGAAATCTCTGCAGTTCAGTCATTGTTCCAAAAGTTCTCAGGCAGATTACAGATGCTGGCACCTTTGCTATCCTAAATGAATCACTGAGGATAAAATCTTTATTAAGCTTATACATCTTGGCTCTAAAGCAGCAGTGCTGTGTGTAAAATGAAGGTCTCAGAAAGCAGCAGCAGTGTTTCACTGGGTCCTGCATGATCCAGGTGGAAAGGGTGATCACAATGCCAATAATGTACTTCAGCAATGGCAAAATAAAGAGGAGTCAAAAGAGTTTTAATCTTTAGGAGAGCACATGGCAGTATCTCCCCCAGTCAAAACATTAAAAATTCAATGTTTCATTAAACAGGTTTCTGCAGGGGAAAATGCTGTGCTGCTAATTTGGAATGAAATATTAGCACAGTGCAAGCAAGCTTAGTATAAGTTAACGTTTCCAAATTTTCACTTGCCTAGTAGGAAAGGTTACTTAAAGGATAATAAGACTAAAGAGTAATTAGGTGTGTAATCATGGCGTTATTATGGTATTGATGGATTTGTTTATTGTCGTGTTATCAACAAAGGATTAAGCAAATTCCTTACATGAAAGCTTGAGGTGAAACAGTCGGCTAGAGAAGGGGTTTGGGCAGCAAATCTGTGCATTATCATCACTTCTTTGTGGAGTAATTATTGCTGTACGGGGTGCTTTTCTCTCAGTTCTCACAGGTGGCAAACCCACAGACTTCGCAGAGCAGTTTTGCTGGCAGTCCTGTTGCTCCTTGGACTGGTTTGGTTTCCGAAGGCTGCGTATTTCCGTGGAGCTCCGGCATTTAAACCACTGATGGATGGGGCAGCCGGGAGCATCATCTTCTCACACACAAAGGCATCTTTGCATAAAGAAACAGCCGGTGGCTATGTAAACTTTTTCTTAATGCTCCAAGCCTGAAAGCTCTCCCAAGCGTGGTGCTCTGGTGCTGGGTTTGATTGAGCTGTATGTCTGGGCACATTCTGAACCTCTCCTGCCCGGGAGAATCTCTGCTGTGCCATGGGCATCCTATCCCTGCTCAAACCTGAGCCTCCCGAAGCAGGGCATGGAAATGAGGTGGGTGGCCAGAGGGTCTTTGCAGTGAATTTCCTCCTCTGCCGTGTCAGCATGCGGGCGATAACTCGATCGTGTTGTGCCTGTTCCATCCTGATATGATCCACTGGGATTCCTCACGGATTTGGACTTTTCCTTTTAGGGCTTTTTTTTTTTTTTTTTTTTTTTTTTTATTCTTCCTACACCAATTTGTTTGAATCCTTCAGCTTTTATTTTGCATATTCCTTGCAGAATACTTCCTGCAGAGCTCTGACTAAACACACCTGAGCTGAGTGAGTCTACAATGACATAACTTGTTATGACAGCGATGAGTTTGGGGTGGGGTTTGTTCAGTTACCGCTATGGTTGCCCTAAAGAACTGAAGGAAGGTTTGGACTCTGGCTGTATAAACTCTCTCAGCTTAAACACCAAGTGAACAATGCCAAACTTTTCAAGATCTGAATCTGATACTCTGTGCTTACAGACTAGGCAGCAAAACAACCTTCCACATGACAGTGTCTGGAGCTGGTCGTGGATATTTGAGAGTCATGTCACTGTCATGGAGTTTTCCTTCACCATTTCATTCTGGGAAAACAAAACAAAAAAGAAAAAAAACCCAGTTGGTTTAATTTTAATTTTTCAGCGTAGGCATATTTTAGAACATTTGAGGTTTTCATAATAAAATTTATTTCAATTTCAAAATGTTTTATATTTTTCTTTGCAAAAATATCTTGGTCTATAATTTTTTTTCCTAGAAGAAGAGAACCTAAAGCACTTGTGAAGTAAACACCAAGTGAAGCAAATACCAAAATTGCAGCTGGCCCCTGACAGAATTCTAGCTCAATACATACCAAAGACCTCATTTGTTTATCATGATATGACAGAGAAACAGATATATATAGAGATCACAAACACTGAAATAATCATTAAGCCAATTACGTTACCTCAGTGGGACATAACTGCTTTTAACTTTAAGCATGCTAAGGGTTTTGCTGACTAGGCAGAGTGAGTTGATGGATATCTGCAAGCTCTAAATAAAGTAACAACCTACTGTAAAATGTAAAGACATCACTGAGACCCACTGAAACCTGTGAGTTATCACTGGAGCAGTAGTGCCAGCCACAGTATGTTTTATTTTACCATGCAATAACAGTAATAACTTGAGGATCTCACAGCTTAATGAACACTGTATTGACCAAAAATGGTATTCAGCACAAAATTATCTAGAGTGAGCTTAACTTCCAGTCTTTTTACAGTTCACATCTGTGTTCTTATAATGAGGTTCTTGTCAGCCCAAGCTGGAAAACATTTTGGGCATAGTTTGCATAGATTTTGCTGGATTTAATGTAAAATCAGCCATCAGTTTTGCCCCCTATAGGAACACTAGATATGCAGGGGTGAATTCTAGCTGCCAAACTTGGAAGGTGGACAGGGAGATTGCAAAGGTTGGCTCTGCCACCAGGGCAAGCCGGTCCCAGACCTCTGGGAGAAATTTGAAGAACAGTGCCAAGTGCAACGTGGCTTTTAGTCATTATAATTGTATTTATAAAGCTACCAGGCCACCTGCTCAAGTGCTTGAGCTGCTGCTCAGCCGATTAAAACACAGTAGCCAGGTCATAAAATATGTATTAGAAGAAGCAGACAACGTGTTAACTCGTGGCACGGAGAGGGAGCAAGCCTCAGCCTTGAGCAGACACAGGCGAACACAAAAGCGATGGATTGTCCCGAGTGCAGCATCCTTGCTGTCTTGGGCCGGGGATGCCAATCCAAAGGGTGGGCTGGAGCTGCGGGTGAGCGGGGCTGGGGCTCTCGGTGGTGCCTGCCAGGAGCCCCAGCCCTGGGGCGCTGCTCCGGGGCTCCCCTTGCCTTTGGCCACTGATGCTCTGATGATGCTCTGGTGCTCTGATGCTCTGATGCTCTGGTGCTCTGATGTTCTGATGCTCCGATGTTCTGATGCTCTGATGATGCTCTGATGCTCTGGTGCTCTGATGCTCGCTGTGAAAAGTCTCCTGACACCCCCTCGCCCCCACTGCTAGCAGGCTTATAGCAGGATATACGTGCTGCCCTGCTGCAAAACGGTAACATCTGATCTTCCTCCCCAGTCACCATAGTTACCTTTTCATCTGAAGGAAGGAAATTGTGCTGCGCGCCGTTCTTTTTGTCTGTGGTTGTTTTGTTTTGTTGTTTGTTTTGTTTTTTATTCCGCAAAGGAAACTCAATCAAGAGGAAGAACTGATTCAGTTCTGAATCAGACACATCTTTTTTTCCCGTGCTTCATTAACAGCTTTTCTTTGTATATTTAAGTTACTGAAAACTTTAACTTAAGTTACTCAGGTACAGCGAAGTCTGGATGAGTTTTCACTTGGTGCCCTAAGTGCAGGAGCGGTTGTTCACTAACATTTTCCTGGGTAACTAATTGACTGTTTTACCAGAAAACAGCATCTTAATATTCCCACATCTACTGTCAGGTCAGAATCAACAATACCTCTTTGCAGACTGAGCATTGGACATACACTTTATTTATTGCAAACACTGGTCAGTATAGATAATCTGAAAATAAATTTGAAGAACCCTTAGAAGATTAGAAAAACCAAGCAAACAAAAATAAAAACGTTTAAATGGTTAGGTGCTTTGGGTTTCTTACTTGCTGGGAGCCCTAATTCTGAAAAAAAAAATATATATAATTACTGGAAGGAAGTAGCTCTGCTCTGCTTTTGAAGCAGGTGAGGGTATTGAAAGGAAAGGATATAAAGAATTAAATATAATTAGGAAAGTTCATTATTCATGGTAATAAATGAGAATCTTCCTGTCCAGAGATAAATTAACATTCATGTGAAGGAAAGCAACTTAGAGGAACAACAAAGCTTATCATAGAAAACATGAAAAATATGCTATAAAAGTAACACTTATATGGAAGAGGGCTGCTCTTGGAAAGAGTGTGTGACTCAGTATGGCAGTCTGGCACTGTCCTGCACTCTTTGCTTTGGCAAACCCAGCAAGAGCCACCAGTAAATTTCTCTTACATCAGGACTCCTCTGGAAGCAGAAGGATGAAACCAGATGCTCTGTTCCCATACTATACCTGTCCCCCTCTGGGATGAGGGAATGAGGGGATGTAAAAGCATCAAATCTGGGCTGGCAACATAATCCCTGGGATCCAGCTGAGCCTGGCATCATTTACAGTGCCCCTGAGGCTTCTCTCATACACGTGACCAACTCCCCCAAACCCTTTTTTGTCACCTCTGTTTCAAGCCTTTCCGTGTTATGTCACTAAACCAGCCCCAGGAAGAGGCATGTTCTTTTGGGGGGTAGGGGGAATGATTAGCATTTTCCATAAGAGAAAATAAAAGGAAAGCTTTCTACTCAGAAGCATTTTGTTCCATGGTAGCACCCCAGGCTTGCCCAGGAGACCACGAGGAAGGGATCCCAAAATTCAGTGCAGTAACAGCAAAGCATCGCTCCAGCTGACGTGAGCCGTCCTTACACCCTCCAGCCTGTTCCACCTTTCCAAACCAGGGCATTTGGCCCCCCCACTGAATACTACACCTAGGAAACTAATGATGAAGTTTTGATCTGGTTTAGAGTAGCTCCAGATGAGGCAGGGTCACATTAAGCATCTTGAATCAGAACAGTTTGTTCCTAAGACCACCTGAGAGCCAGAGGAAGGGAGGTGTTGGACAAATAATTCACCAGCCTGGATAAATGTGATATTTGGGAGTTTCCTATATACCAGTATAGTGACCTTCCTCCTCAGCCTGGTTTGATGGTCCTGTTCCTGATACATTTATATATGTGTATATATATGTATGTATGTATGTATGTATATATATATGTATGTGTATATATGTGTGTGCATATATATATATATGTGTATGTATATATATATGGCATCCCATTTGAGACTCATCAGAAGTTTCTTGAAATGCAAATATTTACTCTTTAAAAATCTGCTTGCCTCCTTTTTCTAAAATCATTTTCCTGAAGCAGGGCAAGACTTTCCAGCAGAGGTGATCTGTTCCTGAACTTGGAGCTTGCATGCAAGCATTTATTGTAAAGCTGAAACCATTTGATATAAATTACTGCCAGCTCTGAGCTGGTTCATTTGTGGCAGGGACACTGACAGTGCACAGCCAGATCATGCACATGGTTGTTCTGCCAGACATCTGTGATTTATGGTTCCAGGAAAGATCAGCCCCTCTCCCTGTAACTGAATTATGTGCTCCCAGGTCAAAAGTTAGATACCTAACCCTTACACTCAAAATCCTAGGGAATACAAACAAAGGTGCTGCTTCTGCCATATACCACCTTGCTTTTTTGTAACATCATTTTAGGAGGCAGAATTGAAATGCTCAGGCAGTTTGCCTACTTTTCTGTTAATAATAAGAGGAAAGCAAAACAAAAGAGAAAATTTGAATTTATTTCACCAGAACAGGATAGGAAAAATATGTGGTTTCACACTTCTGGCTTTTTATTTACATGGTTATCTCATGTACTTCATTGTGCAAAGCTGTTCTTGTGTTTTACTATGATGTTGATAACTATCATTTTCATGTTAAAGGCCCTTTTTCTCTGACAAGTTACTTTTCCCTAGCCAACTGCAGAACCATCAATGTACTGGTTAATGGATGAGATCTCCAGCCCCTCAAAAATGCAGACTGATTTGGATCTTTCCCTGACAGAGCAGAAAATAAATCCCAAACCTGTAGAAATTCTTCTGAGTCTCTTCTTCTATCACAAATAAAGAACCACTTGAGGAAAATTCATGTATATGCATATCTGTTCACTCACATGCTTTATTATGCACAATACAAACAACTGGGAAAAAAAATCCATTACCCAAGTAGATTTTTTTTTCTGTTAAATTGTAGCTGGAATGTATTGCAGCATTTTTATTTGCAGTATGCTAAGTAGAGTATAGAATCATGTTGCATATGGAGTTGAATTCAAACCAGAGGGTTTTTCCACTGGATATTATAATCAGAATTGCAAGAGTGAAATGGTGGAGCTTTTTGCCCAAAGAGGCTGTGACACCTAAGTCTGTCCAGGCTTTCAGGACCCATTTGGACTGAGCAATCTGGTCTGATCTCAGAGCTGACTCTGATTTAAGTGTGATGTAGGATTGGAGTCCTTCCCAATCTGGATTATTCTACAACCCTATGACATGAGATATCTGAAAAGTGTATCAAAGAAGGTGCAGAGACTGGATAACAAAGGAGGCAGAGCTGGAAAACAAGCTGTGTAAAAGACTGTTTAAATACTATTTTAAATAGGAAGGGATTCAATTCATCATGACAACCAGGTGGCACTAATACCCGGTGGTGCCACTTATGCTTACAGTTGGCTAGGAAGTTGTTTGCAGAAATGTTGTTGTAAATAAGAGAAAAAATTTTGGGAAAAAAAAATCAGTATATGATTATATAAATATTCGAAACTGGAAACACAAATCTTAGCAACAGAGGAACATAAACTTCTAAACTAGAAATGATGATCACTCTGGGATTATTCAACTCATTTCCATGGTTATTAAACCTGCTTCTTTATTCTCTGAGATAATTCCATAAAACTATTAGGGTGGTAGACATACATGACACCGCATCTGCCTTTACCCTAAGCAACTCGATTGTTTGTTTTTCAACTATAAAAGTGGTAAAGAAACTGTACAAGTATTCCTTAATGTAATTTACTACCCTACCACCATCTGCTACTTTTGGCACTGACTGTGTAGCTGAAAACCCTTTTACAAGAGTGCCCTGAACCAGGGAGCCGATTCAGACCAGAACCAATTAACATTCCCAGCCTCTCCCGAGGCGCGCAGCAGCAGAAGCACACACGCTGGTGGTGCCTGCCTTTACAGGTGTTCAGGTTTTGTGAGCATGAATATGTTGAGGAACCTGCTTCAGCCATAGCACCTCTGTCCCTTCTGCCCATCCCTGGCCCCAGCGAGGAGAGGGCAGTGGAGGCAGAGCGGATGGAGCAGCAGCTCCATGGCAGAGGGTGTCCCTGTGTCTTGCACATCTGCTGCCCACTGCTGCACCTGAATGTGAGCCAGACCTCAGGTGAGCACTAAAGAGCTGGTTTGGGATTCAAGGCTGGATCTCCAGCTGCTGCAGATCAATGTGGCTCTCCTGTTTCTCACAGCCCTGCACCCTCCACCTCAGCAATCCCCTGCTGGTGATGGGGTCTTGCCAAGTTCTGCTCTGCTCTGTGGAGCATTCAGAGCCATGCCCAGCTGATGGCACTTGGGATTTCACAAAATCCATGAATCATGCTTTTGGCAAGTACTTCTAATGAAACCTTAAGTGAAAGCATGTGAGTGGGCTGCCACAAACTCATTCCAGCTCCAGTAGTCTTCTGAGGGCTGTGTGGAAGGAGTTCAGGCTCTGGTGTGGCCCTTTGAGAGAGAAAATCAGAAAAATCTTCTGCTTTCTTGGAGATTTGTTGGAAATTTCTCCTGAGCCTGTGACATGAAAGTTGGGAAACCTCCCCCGAGGCTGTGGGATGAAAGCAGAAATAACAGCGTTCATTATGTGATTCCAAAAAATCTTCAGCCTTAAGTCATGCTCCAAACTCCTCTGGATGAGACCAAGGGCTGACTGAACATATACAGGCGGTCAGTGATAACATGATTAGGAAAATCAGTGGCACCATTATTTTTTTTAAATCTTCTTGACAGATGTTTTGTGTTGGGTCTTTTTTTCAATTCTGCCATACAGTGGCTTATCACCAGTGAAAAGGCTTTGGAGTTCTGCCAATTAAATAATTACACCTGGGAACTACACCAATCTATGAGAGGTGAATATTATTGGGAAAAGAAGAAAGGAACCAAAGGGAATATTATTGTTGAAAAAAAATAATGACGTGCAGATCTCCTATTCAACAATCAGCATCAGGGCAGAAAGCCAAGATCTTTTCCATCTGCTGATCTTAAAGAAGAAATATTAAGAACAACAGTGATCAAGCCTAAAAACACCAGAGGCCAAAAAAGTGTTAAAAAAGAAAAGCTGTATTCACATTCTTAGGAGTAGGCACTGACAATAGAGGGCAGCCTCAATAGCCCAAGTGATTAAATACAGAATTATCACTGTGAAGTGGATATAGCACAGTGGGCTTTTGGGGAGGGAGGAGAGGTGTCAGGGGTATGAGATATTATGATCTAAACAAAAATCACTACAAAGCTGATACACAAATGCTTGAAAAGCCTTATGCAAGGACTAGTTACCAATAGTCTGCTGTCAAACTGGAATGTCACACTATAGAAGCTGTCCTCTGTCCACTGTTATTCAATATTTTTATTAATTACTTGAATCATGGGATGGAGAGTACACATAAAAAATTTGGGGATGACTCCTTACTGGAAATCTCATGAGAACACAGGATTAGATTTCAAAATAATCACAATAAATTGGATAAAGGACCTGAAATCAATAAGATTAAATTCAATATGCATGCTGTATTTAGGAAAGAAAATTAGGAGACTGTCTCTTAGAGAATATTAAAGCAGTACGGAATCGGAAGGTTTTAGGTGATCACAAAATTGAAAATCAAGCAAACTGGAGATCCTGGAAGAGTAGTACATGTTCATTTTTACTGACCACTAGTAGTATCTCATCAGCTCAGTCTGGGTCCTGCATGTAACACCACAGACCAATAACAAAAATGACAAGCAGATAGAAAAAACATCATCCCTATGGAAAACAATCAGATCTTGGGGTTTTTTTAGCCAAGGAAAGAGAAATATGAGGCCTATAGGGGGATAGTGGAAATAAAAGGTATATAACAGCTTATCATAACAGAAAACATTATTCTGGAAGGGATAGAAATCAGTTGTTTTCTGTATTGACAAGGGACTGGACAAAGAGAAAGGTGCTACATTTGCAAGAATGGAGACATAAGTGAGATATCAGGCAAGCAATTTCTGAAAGGTAGCTAAGGATCTCTGCAATGTAAGAGTAGAATAGTCAGTAGAAGATATCCTCAAAAGTGGTAATGGCTAAAGGAAAGGAAAAGTTATTTGCACTGTGAGGGAAGGGAGCTACCTGTAACTATTTTGCTTCTGTCTACTCCATCCTAATATAAATGCTGCTATTAGGATTCCACTGTTGGTTTTTGCCCTGCCAATTTAAGAGCAGCATCTCCTTGCATTTCAAGGGTTTGTGTTGTTTCACATTGATGGAGCATGGGGTGATAGGTTGGCCCAGGTTTGTGCAATAAACTGACCACCTCTGACTGCAGGTGGGCTACCAAGTGCCCCTGTGCCTTGCTCACCTACTCACAAAAGTGAGACACAGATTTCTGTAGGGTCTGGTTACCAGGAAACTCGACTGTCAGTATGGATTCACTGTTCATGGTGCTTCACCATCTCTGCTGAACTGACACTGAACTCTCTCAGTTCTTTGGGATTTATGAGACCCAGACATTTTATCTGACCTCATTATCTACCTATTCTCCACCCAGCAGCCTTCTCTGGTCATTTTTTTATTTGCCTGCATCACATCTACTGTAATAAATGAGATGACTTGAATAGGCAACCACCAATTTAGGCACAACTAGCTTTTCCAGTATGCAAGAGTTTTGTATGTTTATGGGGTGTGGATAAACATTGATAGCCATCCCATTGTACAATTGTTTGGAGGGAGCATTTATCACTGAGATTTATTATCTCATGAATTAAAGAAGTGAATACAGTTTGTCAAACATATTTATCTGTTAAGGGCATCAGTTTTACCTGTAGTCTTTTGTGTTGAAAAGCTTCCTGCTCCCATTTCTCCTGCTGCAGTCAGGAATCAAATCCTAAGATTTATTCCTATAGTCAATCACCTGAACATCAAAGAGGTTTGGAAGACAACTTCACCTAAATTTGTATAATGTGTTCTGTACCATAGCATTGTTTTATTAATATTTTCATCTGACCCTTAATATTTTGTATGCAACCCTTTAAACTTAGGCTTAGTCCTCAAGAACAGTGGGAACTGAGGCATCAGTGTCTATTTTAATTTAGGCAGTAGCTGTGAAAGTAATGAAGGCATTTACAGCAGAGATTAAGAGTAATGAGAAGGGTCAGAAGGTTGGGAACATACCGTAATTACCTTTAGCATATATGCTCAAACCTGAAAAGTCCTGAATTCCTCCTTATATACTATATAAAGTTGGCTCCCACCTCAGATCAGAAAGAGCACAGGGCACCACCCTTTCACTTGGACTTTGCCCTAAATTATCTTATCATCCCCATCAGCCTAATTACAACAGCTCTTTCTCTGAATTTCAAAAGCCCGCCCTCAAAAGAGCAAACTTACTTTCCTGTAACAGAAATACGATGGGAAAAATGATATCCCTGTTTGTAATATTTGCAATCTATCCACGTCTTTTCTCCCTAATGCAAGCATCATAAAGGAATAATATAAATGTGCACATGCAGAGAACAGAACTGTCATTTCAATATCCAGCCTAGCTCTAGTATTTTCAGTTTTTAAGAAAAGAGAAAAAAGTCAGTGCTTTAGAGGCCAGTATAAAGAAAAAAAGATTGTAAAGACTTACTGCTCCAAATAACTTATGACAGCAAACTTTATTATAAATACCCTGTTATTCTTTCAAAGGGGAGAGAGAAAAAGAAGATTGTTCACCCCCCCCACCAACAAAAAAAAAAAAGGTAAGAATACTTGCAAAGATATTGTGCAAAGGATGAGTTTCAGGGACTGTCATTTTTTAAAAGGGTTGGATTCTGGCTTTTATCTGAGTGACATTGGTGGCAAGACTTCTTTGATTTTGACAATACTCAAATTAGGCCAAAGGCAAGGGTTTTGCGAAATGTCACCTGAAGGATTGTTTTGTTTGCTGCTTTTCAGAAGTATGGAAATGTGGCTGAAGGCAGCTCACTTCAAGGGAGATGAAACTCAGGTTTGCCAGGGATGCTGAGTGATACCAACAAAGCTGGGCAGTTTGCAGTACTGGTACCTACATACAAGATACAAGAGCTGATCAGGTCAATGTGGGTTCAGTAAATGGACCATTGAAGGCTACAGATATTGAGGAGTGTGTGATCCAAGTACATGTTAATTCCCTCTTCAAAGAGCAAGAAAAGTTGTTTCTTGTCTGAATAAAGACTGTCTCAGAAGTGAGATGCTTTCAGTCCAAATTCAGGATCCAAGCTCCATAAAAGTCTGATCTGTAAGCAGAAGCCAAGCTTGAAGTACAGGAGGAATCTCACCCAAGTACCTGCAATAATTTTCTTGCTTAAACTTAGGTCTCTTCCAAACCACCTGGGGAAGGAAATCTTTAATATTCAGGTCCAAGAAGCTGAGCAGCATTCTGAGGCATCCACTCTCCTTGGCCTCACCACAGCTGCCAAGCCACTTCTTCAAGGTCTCAGCAGCACTTCTTTGGGGCTGAATTCCTGGTTCCTGTGAATATTCTGTTGGTCTCTCCAGACACTCAGGCTGAGATTGGTACAAGACCTGGTTACCTGGCTAGATTTGTGCCTATCATAATTCCTACACCAGCCATCATTCCTTTTCCATTCTGTAAGGCATATGATATTGCTGACACATTATTATGAAATGTGATTCTGAAATTGCAGGTTTTTTTGTTAGAGGATTGCTTACTATATTCCAATTACCATAAAACACACAGTCCCCTTACTAGATCTCCAGAGTTGCAAGTTACCGAATAATTTCAGTTAATGTGCTTCATTTGCTTCAGAATTATTTTATGATCCAGTTGAATGTTTTAATGATATTATGAAGTCTTTGTGACAATCCAAATAGCTGGTCACAGAATGGATTAAACAAGACTATGCTCAGTGTGTAAAGAAAATAATTGTTTAAGGAATGAGTTACTACACGCAGTGATGAACACTGAAAATTGAAGTGAATGGATGGAGTTACCCTGTTATTTTCAGTAGGATTATTCTGGTTTATATCTGCTGAGGAATTTCACTGAAACAACTTAATAAATGTAATCAATGGCATTGCATGAGAATGAAGATAGGGACAACTTACTGCTTTCACTGCCCTTAGTCCTTTCACAGACTCTTGTGGTTAGGTGTGTTTTAGAGGGTTCCAAACTCTGGAGAGAAGAGGAATGCCAGATCCTCATCAGATGTAAATCAGCACAGCTCTGCTGAAGTCGACAGAGGCTGCAGCAGCTGAAAACCTGACCATTTATGTTAAGCAAGTCTGGTGGTTTTAATATTCCTTGTCTTGAAGTGAGGTTTATGGCCACTTTGTGATATAAGGTATAAATTGAAGTTTTCTCAGCTGCATGCTATGAATCTCATGCAATGACAGCGCTGTTGAGCTGCACTATTGTCTTTTACTGCATACATCAGGCAAGGGATTGCTGTAAGTAATTTGTTTTGGAAGGCTGGCAACCCTAATGGGGCATGCTTGATAGCGTTCAAAGGTTCTGATTAGGCACAGTACACAGAGATGTTCTTTCAACTTGAATCTCCAAAGAAAAAGACTTAATTTTTAACAAATCACTTTCCTCACAGCTTCATCAATTTGGTTTCTTTGAAACTCAGTAGTAAGATGTATCAAAGGAACAGATTGTTTGCCCAAAGCCTATCAAAAAATGCTTTTTGCCTGAACTGAATATACCTAATCTATTTTCACAACTCATTTAGAAATGATCCTGTAAGGACTATTATTGCTATAATTGTTTGTGAAGCTGGAGCCCTGAGAAATCAGCAAGGTGCCTCTGTGCAGCTGAGATGATATGAGCCTGTCCTGGGCAGCTCTTCCACAAGGACTAAGGGGGAGGAAGGCTCAGGCTCTCAGTGCTGCACTGGAGCTGCTCCCTGCTGGCTGGCACAAAGTGGTGGAGAGCCTGCTGGAGCTGATCTGCTTTTCTGTGATGCCATTGACTTTCTGTCAACTGTAACATCACCTCTCCCCCCACCCCTCACAATAATCCAGAAATTCACAGTTACCCAGAGCTTCACCTGAGCAAATAAAAGCACTGAGATGGCTTCTTGTCTGGTTTCACAGCATGGACAAAGCATTAGAGGACATTATCTGTACCAGATCGAAATAAGGGGGACCTTTCTGCTGTTAAATCTGTCATTAATCTCCCCAATACTTCCCACTCCCAGAGAGCCAAATCAGGAGAGACGACAGTTGGAAATAGCTTTAAAAGGATATTATCACACTGATTTACAAAAGAGAGAGCTTTTAGCAAGAATATGGTTCTTTCTGTGTGCTCAGGCTCCATCTTTAATGTTTATTCATTTGGCTGCTTCACAGGGGAATGCAAATCAGAGAAATGCAGGAGCTGTACAGGAGTGTGCAAAATGAATACCACACAGCAATCCAGGCTTCATCTCCTCCTAGCCCAGCTTCTGAGGCACAGAGCTTTGTGTGCTGAGGATCTTGGGAAGAAAAGGCAGCTTAGGAGGACTATAATATCCTCTTTTTGGGGAGAAGATGAAATTCATGTGATTTCCTGGGATTTGTGTTTGAGCCACTGCTGTGCATATGTTTGTTTGTGAGAGAATCTGGCAAAATAATTTATTTATAGTCACTTTAAGGGGCTTCTGCAAGGCAATGCCTCTGACATTTCTGTTCCTTCTTTTTGAGGGATTGATACTTGTAAGGGAAATCTCTGCACCTTCAAAGCTCTAGTCTGTTGTTAGAGGTGTCTTAAACTTTCTTTGTTAAGTAAAGTGGAGAAGCAGCTTTAGGAAAGGGCCAAGATTAAGCATTTACAACCTGGGAAATTAGTCAACTAAAACTTCCTTGTGCAATTGCTCATCTAGAATGAGCTGGAAACTGCACCACANCTGCACCACAACTGGGAAATTCTTCTCTCTCAGCATCAGCTGGCTCAAAATGAGACTTCTGGTCATTGGAAGGAGATCAGCACCATAGGAGGCATTTGCTCCCATCTCAGTTGGTTTATTGGGGCAGGTTGGATATATCATCCTCTCGAGGCAGAGCAGCCTAGGTGAGGCAAGTCCTCCCCAAAATGAAGGCTCCAAAGGCAGTCCTTTGGCACTGCATTTCACAGGTGTGTACACTTACCAGAGTGTAAAGAAGATTCATTGCTCTGTCAGCCTCCACTGCTATTAACTTCCATCTGTCAGTTCAGGTTACAGAATAACTGAACCAGTTCCAAAAACAGACATTACCTTCAAAATGATGAAGCCTTTGGCTATTAAACCAAGCATAGCTGGCTATCAGTAGGTGTATGGTCAAATAGATACCTGAGTAAATAGGTAATTGTTATGCATTAAAGTATTTGGCCATTTATTGTATTTTTAGCACACTAGTACGAAAGATTTAAACCAACTTATCAAAGCCAATAGGGAAATCTTATTTTCAAGAGGAATTTTAAGGAATGAGAAAAAGAGTCTCTGTTTGGTCCAAAAAGAGCTACGTGCAGCCTGTGGTTGATGAATTTATCCTTACTTTGAGCCAGCTGAGGACACAGAGAGATCCACTAAGTGCCATATGTTCCTCTCCACTCTCCTTCCTTGGACCCAAACGCAGTAGGGGTGACTGAGGTGGTGTCTGCCCCTGCCAGTTTTGTGTTTGTTGGGCATTTCCTCTTACCCAAGGGATCCTCTGCTCTGTGTTTGTGGATGCAGTTCATTCCAGTCCACTTGAGTGGCAGATCTGAGCTAAAAAACAAAGTCAAAGCCTATGGTGGTTCTACCTGGCGGCAAAAATAATAACACAAATACGTATTTTGTTACAAGGTCAAAAGACTGTTTAAGGTATTGAAACAAAGCACCACAGGCACAGTAGTCTATGAAGTCAAACCTGGTCAGTGGAAGGTCCTGGGGTACCAAAATACTGATGCTGGTTCTGGGTTCATTCAGTATTTTCATTATTCAAGTGAAATAAGAAAGTAGAGGATGTGTTAATTAAACTTGCAATTGGACACCTCGCTAGGAGGTGTCAGAAATACCAAAGCGGACCAAAATAAAAGGGCTTGAAGAAGCTGAAGAAAGATGAAACAGGATTTAGCTAAGAAAAAACATGTGCTAATGGCTGAAAGAAAAAGTAATACAATCTAAAAGGAATTCAGGTNCTAAAAGGAATAATGCCAAAATAGGTGTGTTATTTTGGTGCTAGAGAGCTCTGCAGCTCTAACCTCAGAGTGTAGCTTAGATCAAGTGGAAAATTGCCATTTGAGAGAGCTAACTGAGTTGGGCTCTACATACAAAGGGTTTTACCTTAATTCCATAAATTAGAGAAGAATCTATTTCAAAATGAGCAAAAGCATGTCTCAGATGCCAGTTTCCTTTTTAAAGGCAAGCTGGTTTAAAAATGAGATTTATATTAGTAGAATTACTCTAAAATATGAGCATGTGAGGGCTTTTTTCAAATTACCTGATGGCTAAAATGCTGCCTTACATAGCTGGAGAGTTTATCTTTATTCCCTTACCTGTCACTGAACTTTAAGGAAGGGACACACTGCAGCACAGTAGAGTTTCTCAGCCCTTTATTTTTTAAATACCAGTAAAACTCATTAATGGCATTTAAAAAATACTCATTTCTTAAAAAAGTGTTGATGGTGGGGCTGATAATCACAGTCCTCAAGGCTTGACCCTTCACTTTTTGAGATGGTGCAAAGGCATCCAGTATGAGCACTTCACTGGACTCAGGGGGAATTTTCATCAGGTATATACTTTTTACATAATACTTTAGGTCTGTGTGTGTGAATATGTTATAGCAAATGTACTGTGAATTTTGCTCCCTTATACTCATAAGATAAGAGTTACTCTTACTGTTAGATTTGTGTTGTAGTAAATACTGTAAGAATCTTTTGTTAAATTGTTTAAATCAGGCTATCAAGTAAGTGATGTTACTTTAAGAGCTGTTAAAACCTTTAGGCCTGAACTTTTAGTCAGGACTGGGGCTAAGTTTAGCAAGGGAGTCCCCTCCTTGTGAGTCCTTGTGACCCCCACAGGAGGGTCTCCCTTATCACTTTTTATCCTTACCTTTTCCTATCATTACCCTTTTTTTCATCCTCAGCCTGCATGTAGATCATTTTTGTTTGATATTTTAGATTGATTTTAGTTTTAGTCCAATGTGCTTTCCCCCATGTGCTTTAACCATCTAGTAAGTAGTGGAGTGAACCTTGCCAATGAACTCTGTTGCACTTTCACCATATTATTAAACCTACTTTTGCTGATATCTTTTCTGGAGATTGTTTGAGTGACCTAAACTATTCATTTTTACAAACTCTAAACTGTATGGAAACTATTATGTGAATTGCAAAATCCCATCCCTTGTTGTTGTAATGCAATAAGGAATTGTTGCATTACAACACTGTAAAATTACTGAAACAGCTCATGGCAAAAATTTTACCAAGCTTCCATATGCACAGAAGACTGTGTTTATGAAGCATACAAGTGTATGGGAAACTTTAGGAAGCTCACAAATTGTGGCATGGTGTTATTCTTATTCTTAAAAGAAAGAAACAAACAAAAAAAAAACCCAAAAGAAAACAAAAAAAAAACCACCAAGGCTACTATCCATCTTTTAATTCAGGATTTGCTTATTTGTGTATGAAAGGCATCCTCCCTGTAAGAACTTCCTTCACACTGCTTTGAAGAGGCAAGCAAAAATTTAACAAAGACTAACTTTCTTGAAGAAATGTTTTTCCTAAAAAGAATGAAATCCAAAGTCACACAGTAATTTTCTAAGGATTTCACATTCAAATACTGAACTCAGCCAGCCTCAAGATGATCAGAGCTGAACAGTTCTTCTATTAATCAGAAAATCTCTTTAGGTTCAGTTGCCACTCGACAAGTGTTGGGTTTAACCCAATATCAAAGTTAATATACATTACAGTTATGGCTTTTTGGACTCCATCAAAGGCATAAAGGAAAGTGTGCCATTATTAAAGAAGTCAT